>ML783378.1:643778-673891 GCA_009831015.1 Picea engelmannii | reverse complement strand
TTGATTCTTATTCCATCATAAGTTGGACACAATGCTCCAGGAGTCCTCCCTTGAAGTGGAGGAGGCACTCCTATTTATACAAAAAATTAAGATAACTTAGATCCACAAATCTCTCCTAGATCCACAAATGTCTCATTTGGTTACAACCATGTGCTCACACCTATCAAGTAATATCTCTACAAACCCTCTCACAAATATTTCTTTCATGATTAATCTCCATCCAAGATAATTGAGTAGATCTCCAAATCTTCATCAAATCTTCAAAGGGTTGAAGAGGAAATTCGAATTTGAGGCTTGATGGTCAAATTTGACTTGGTTGGAGTCTTCAAATACACATGTAAACATCATGAAACTCACCTTACTTTCATATATAAGTGTAAACATGTCATTTTTCCAATATTTAATCATAAATTCACTCAAAAACACTAAAGTAGATGCATTGGAAAATAATATCTCTAAAACCCATGTAATCATGAAAATGGTTTAATGTAAGGGTATGGGAAAGAGAAATATGGTTAAAAGCAAAGTGAAAGTGAATTAAAAGTGAAGTGAAAGGTTGGTAAAAAGATGGTACTTTGGCGACCCAACAAGGAGCATGAGTGATATGATTTCAGTATTGCATTAGAGTATTGCTATCAATTCCAAAGGGGGAGATTGTTGATTAATTGGGTTGGTTGTCATTGATGTCAACCCTTGAATAAATTTCGACAGCGAATTTCGACAGCACAAAGGTTTGGGTAATGGACAGAAGTTTGTTTGATGTATAATGATATGAATTTTGATATATTTTTAGGTAAGACTATTCTAGATGGACAGTAAATGTCATGTCATTTCTGGTGGTATGTGGAATGTCACATAACTCTTCACGGTTAGAGAGTTATGGCCACGTGAAGTTGGAGAACCCTTATGAGTCATCTAGAAGCCCCAAAAGGTCAAAGTAGTCAAAGTGGTTGCAAAGAAGAAATTGTTTAAATAATAAAGTGAAGTGAGGAGTGTAATATAAGTCAAAGTGGATACAAAAGAAATTATTTAAATAATAAAGTTAATGGATAAATTACTAAGTGGACAAGTGGTTAGAAGTGGGTTAGCCCTAAAATAAGAAAAATGGGTTAAGATGGTTAGAAGGCAATTTAAATAATAAAGTGAAGTGATGAGTGTACTATAAGTCAAAGTGGATACACAATAAATTATTTAAATAATAAATTTAATGGAGAAATTACTAAGTTGACAAGTGGCTAGAAGTGGGTTAGCCCTAAAATAAGGAAATTGGGTTAAGATGGTTAAAAGGTAACCCCTTGAGGAAGCTACATGAAAGTATAAATAAGAGGCAAGGCTCTCTCATTTAGATCACACTTGAGCATATTGAATATCTACAGGTGACTGAGGTAACCAAAGGATATCTAAGCTTAATTTTAGAGGGAAGGTGAAGTAAAGAAGGACAAAATTCAAGGGAAGATAAATTCTTTTGATGATGCTTTCTAAGGTATGTTATTTACAGGTCATCTCACCATTTTTGCAATAATTTTTTTTCTAGAATGATTCAGACCATGAAATTGGGAGGCCATTGAGAAAACATATCCATGTAGCCGTGGTACAAATTTAATCTTGTGGGCCATTGTATTTTTGTAGTTACACTCCGTGGAAAATAGGGTTTGTGGCTAGTCCTGAAACTAGTCTAAAACATGTGTTTCAGGTAAAAACGCCATAACTTATTCATAACAGATCCAAATTCAGTAAGAAAAAATTCATTGGTTAGAGTACAGTATGTAGTATTCAGTGTACAATTTTCATATCCATACAACACATATTCCATGTGGGGCACGCTCTACAAGTTCGCTCTCTAGAATAAGACAAAATTCAACAAGATATGTCATTTTTGCTATAACTCCTTTTCTGAGAGGTTCCAAGTAGTGACACCTGGAGGAATTTCACAAAAAACACTGAAGAACATTGTGTACTTTTTTCGTATCTTTATTCATTACAGGTACATAGTTATTATTATTTCAAGTTAGGGTTGTTGACTAATCCAAAACTAGTCATGTGAGACTAAAGTAAGTTTGATGAAAATGCTAGTCTCTTGTTGTTAACGTTAAGGAAGGTTTGCAGGTTGAGGTAAAGGTTGGTGTATGTTTGATGCACTTGTTTATGGTACAAGTTGATGACAAGTTGTTTGGTACAGGTTGGTGCATGGTTGATGCACTTGTTTATGGTGCAGGTTGGTTGGTACAGGTTTACAACATTATATCTCACAGTGATAGTGTGACAGTGGTTCCATCATTCTACTTATACGTCAGGGAGGTTGGACGAGTAAAGGAAATGTGGTTGTAGCCACCTTACAGTTGTAGTCGGAGAACATAAGGGTTTGTAGACTCCTCCTGGTTGTATCCAAGGAATTAGGGAGTTGGAGCTTCCCTCAGGTTGTAGCCCGAGAAACTAGGGGATTGGAGCCTCCTTCCAGTTGCAGCTGGAAACCAAAAGAATTTGATGCTTCCAATGAATGTAATTATTCAGACATATAAGAAAAAACATTATGTGGTTTTCTCCCACTTTGGGTTTCCACGTAAAAACACTGGTGTACTGTGTATGTGTATGATTGTTCATTTGTTCATTGTTTATTTACGCTGCAAATATTGGATGATAATGCTACATTGATATAACACTTTCATTATATGGTTAAAAAGGATTAGATTTCTCTATTACTGATTCACCCGCCCTCTCAATAATCCAATAGAGCCAATGGAAGGACACCTCACCAAAGGATGCAACCTGAGAACCAACGACCATACTCCAGTAGTTTCTGCACCTGCAGCCTTGAGGACAAGGCTTCTTTCGAAGGGGGAGGGCATGTTAGGATACGATACTAACCCCTCTCCATGGGTCATTAGTTAGTATGATATGTTTTCTATGTAATAAAGACCGACATTAGTTAATAAGTCCTGATAAATAAAGGATAATAAGTCAATGTAAGAAGACCTAATAAAATCTTTTGCTTCTAGAAATATCTTCCTCTAGAAGTTTTCTTTAGAAGTTAGGATTAGTATAAATAAGAGTAGTGGGTGTTGGCATGTTTTACAGACAGTCTATGCTTGTCATTTATGGCAAGTACAACAACAAAGATGGCAACAAACGTGAAAAGTATTGTAGGCAGGTCATTAATGGCAAGATCGGAGTATGCAGCAAAGGCAAAACAAGGACAAAGTAAGCTCAGGAGGAATTAGTGCAGAGTCAAATGCAGTACGTAGGCGCGAACCAGGAATGGGGTTAACTCATTCAGAATCCCCGATGACCGTCAGATATGAATTCAAAGAAAAGTAAACTCCATTTTGGAGTTTCGTAGATCGAGACTTGAAGGTGTCGAGAACTTACACATCCAGAATGCAAAATTGCGAAGTGGCGAAATCACGAGAAGATCTGGGCCGTAGGATCTGTGGTAACTACGAAGGATCAATAGCCGTTAGAAATTGTGAAGCTGCAAGGTGGATAGGACATTCATGGACCGTTGGATCAAGAGGATGCATGGCAAAAGATCAAACCACCATAAAGACTCCATTTCGGAGTTTCGCAGGTCGGGAAATTCAAAGGAAAGAGGCTCGAATTTGCGATATGCGAAATCATGAAACTATCTTAGCCGTTAGATCGAGGTTTGATCTGGACCGTTGATCCGAATCCATCTCGGAGTCTCTGCTATCGTGACTTGGAGTGACAAGAACCTCCATCTAAGGAACAGTTAAAAGAGAAATCGTGATTTAATCATAGTCGTCAGATCAAGGTGAAGCGAGTTCGCGAAATATTGAAATCCCGATGCAGACATAATGAAGACTTGCAAAATCACGAAAATATCCTGACCGTCAATACACCAAAAGACGTGGACCGTTGATCTAAGCTCCATTTCAGAGCGACTTGGAGTGACAAGAACCTCCATCAAAGGAATCGCGAGATGCGAATTCACAATGAGATCTAGACCGTAGATTCATCGAGATCGTGGACCATTGATCTAAGATCCATTTTGGAGTTTCGCCTATTGTGACTTGGAGTGACAAGAACCCCCATCGAAGGAATCGCGAGATGCAAATTCACGATGAGATATGGACTATAGATTCATTGAGATCGTGGACCGTTGATCTTAGCTCCATCTCAGAGTTTCGTGAATCACGACTTGGAGAGGCAAGAAACAATACCACAGGAATGCCGAAATCGCGATATGCAAAATAGCGATATGATCTGAGCCATTGAATCAATATCAGATATGGACCCTCAAATCATAGGACAAGTCGCTGACTTGGAGTCAACAGAGCATGGTGTGGAAACTCACGAGATGCGAGATTGCAATAAGATCTGGACTGTCGGATCTATGGAGATTTCAACCGTCGATCAGACTCAATGAAGTTTATAAACTCGTGAAATATGAAGTGCCTTTTGGCATAGCCTATGGTCACCGCTGATGGTTACGAGAAGGGAAGGAGTCAGTTCAGATAAGCTCCATTTCAGGTTTTTTGGGATCGTGACTTGGAGAGTCAAGATGCCTCATCTCCAGATTCATGAAATGTGAAATCGTGAAAGCGCTTTATGCATAAGTGCTTGGTCATGGCCATGGTCATATAGAGGAAGGAGCTAACATAGAAAATCTCTATATCAGAGCTTCAGAGATCGCGACATGAAGTGTCGAGACACTTGGCCACAGGAATGTCGAAATGCCGAAACCCGATTTAAAGGGAAGATTAATAAAGTTCATCCAACGATGTAGATAAACCTGAAGGAGATCGGAGGGCTACTGTTTCACAACATAATGAAACTGCCAGAAACCATTGATGGTGTCTGCCAAAAACATTTGAAGAGACTTTGTGTGTTCGTTAGAGGAGATGAAGAGTCTCCAAGCTTCGTCCAGTGAAGGAAGACAACTCTTAGAGGGATTGACAGGTGGATGAGCATTGAAGTCTGTAGCTGAAAATAGAAAGGATAAGCTCATCAAAGACAGAGAAGACGAAGAGCCTCAATTGCCAGAGAAGTTGAGAAATCTAGACATAACACCCAGTGATGCTGAATGTGTGAGAAAAACTGCTGAAGAAGTTGAAGAGTCGCCATGATGATGAGGCAGAGCACTCGAGATGTGGAGGAATTTGGTGCGGAGTGAGTATGCATAGGCATGGAGAATATTGCATGCACAAAGACCATAGAGACTATAAGAATGTTGAACAAAGAAGAGATAAGGGTTGTCGTTGTGCAGGAGAATTCAGGAGTGTTCAAGGAGGCAGAGCACAGGAGAAGAAATGCACAATAGAGGAATGTTGCACTGAAAGGATATGGCACAAAGAGCATACAATGAAGAAGAACAAAAAGTGTAAGGGGTGTGCAGAAGACACTGATGCAGACAGGGTAGAGTAGTGTAATAGAACAAGGACAAGGATGGTAAGCCATTGAATAACTTTATATCGCTGTAATAAGTTTTAGTAACAAAGAATTTATATTTCAGGGTGGTTGGGAGGTACTAGGGAGGACTGGTGTCCTCGGAAGTTCAAGTGGGTGCTTGAACACATGGAGTTGGTGCTAGAGAAACCAGGGAGTTGGTGCTTCCTTTTAGTTGGTGCTAGAGAAACTAGGGAGTTGGTGCTTCGTTCTAGTGGGTGCTAGAGAAAACAGAGAGTTGGTGCTCTCTGCAAGTTGCAGCTTGCAAAAACCAGAGGTTGTAGCCTCACAATGAGTTGGTGCTCATATGTATGATAATGTAAAGAATGTAAATAATACTTATCATATAAAGAAGAAGAGGTTTTTACCCTGTATAGGTTTCCTTGGGAAATATCTGTCTCTGTGTTTCTCATATATGTGACTGATGCTGAATGTGCCATTGTTTATTTCCCTGCATTATTGTGATCATCATTGAGTGCCTTGTAAATATTTTTAAAAGAAGCATAATTGTTTAAGCACGGTAACAACTGATTCACCCCCCCCTCTCAGTTGTCCAACAGTGGGAATTGGATATTTTTTTCTTGGAGATTATTGTAATAGAGATTTTCTCTACTAGAGGTTTCCCCCTCGAAGAGGTAACTGAAAATTGCTATCATTAATAAGGTGCTCTTTCTAGTGTTATTCTAGTATTATTCTGGTATTGTTCTAGATATATCATTGTTGTTCTTCCATTGCTTGCTAAATATTTATGTTCTTCATATTATATTATATATGGAATATTTCACAAACTAGAAGCATAAATAGTTTTCTTAAGAAAGGATCTAGAGAAATCAGAGACTCAAATGAAATTCATAAAAGGATCAGAAAATCTAGATAACATTCTCAGTAATCAGAGATCACCAGATGACAAGCAAATGATAGGATATAAGGAAAGTATGATAATTTTCAAAGGTGAATCAAGCACCAGCATGTCAACTAGAGAGAAACCTACAAGTTATGCAAATTCTCTCAATGGTCAACCTAAAAAATCAAAAGATGATAAGAAGAAGAAGTTAGAACTGGATCAACCCAACTATGCAAACAAATATGAAGCAAGGAAGAAACAAGTCCTTGAATATTATCAATCTGGAAGACACATAATGATTCCTACAAGTAATTTTTTCATTCCAAAGCATCCAATTTTTTTCAATGGATATTGTTTCTCTTGTGGAATCTTTGGACACAACGTTGTGAGTTGCATGAAATTTAGACATAACATAAATGTAGGAATGATATTTAATAGATATCAAATGGTTATGTATCAAAATGACTTATCCCCTCTACTAAATGATGTCGGATGCCACATATGCAATAATTTTGGACACAAGGAAAGTGAATGCATAATCAACATGTTTCTTATCAGACAAGAAGATTTTACCAAGGTTTGGAGGAAGAAAAACAAAGAAAATTGTGGACTGGCTCTAGATGCCAAAAATCAAGAAAATTAATGGTATATTAATAGTGGCTTCTCCAAGCACTTGACAGGAGACAAGAGTAAATTTGAATTCCTAACTGAAGAAAATCATGGTAATGTTACTTTTGGGAACAATGCTCCAACTATATTTAAAGGAAAATGAACTATTGTACTAGATGAAGATAAGACGGGAAAGACCAAAGCACAAAATGTGTTTTATGTATATGGTTTAAAACATAATTTTTTGAGTGTAAGTCAAATGTGTGACCAAGGACATAATGTTCTCTTTCATTCAAAAGGTTGTAAAGTAATGGATGTGAATATAGGGAAGAATGTTGTAAAGTTAGTTAGAACTTTAGGGAATGTGTATGTTCTAGAAGAAGAAAAATAAAAATGTTGCATTGGTAAAATGGATGAGAGATGACTTTGACACAAAATATTAGGCCATTTTATCTTTAATCAACTTGTTAATCTAGGAAGTAAACATGTTGCGAGAGATATGCAAAAAATTTCCAAACCTGAGAATACTATATGTAAGTCATGTCAGTTTGGAAAGCACTCAAGAGTTCAATTACAGGCAAGAGAACACTCCACCACTCGACCTATTGAGCTAATTCATACAAATCTATTTGGCCCTACTAGTACACAATCACCTCGAGGTGAAAGATATTTCATTTTGTTAATTGATGACTATAACATAATGACTTGGGTTGGATTGTTGAAGAATAAATTTGAGGCTTCTGAAAAATTTAAAATATTCAAAGAACAGGTAGAAAATGAAATGGATTTAAAAATAAAGTTCCTAAGATCAGACAGAGGAGGAGAATTCAATTCTGATGATTTCAACAATTACTGTAAAAATCATGGGAACAAGAGACATTTTGTTATTGCCAAACCCCTCAGGAGAATGGAGTGGTAGAAATGATGAACAAAATAATTCAAGAAATGGCCAGGGCCATGCTTTATGAATCAGAAGTACCCAAAACCTTTATGAATCAGAAATGATAAAACCCCTTATGAGCTATGGCATGGAATATCAAAACCAATAAAGCACTTCAAAATTTTTGGAAGAAAATGCTACATTAAAATAAATGAAGACAACTTAGGTAAGTTTGAATCTAGAGCTGATGAAGGTATCATGTTAGGGTACTCCTCCAGAAGTAAAGGGTACAAGTCTTACAAGAAAAGGATCCATAAGATAATTGAGAGCCTATATGTTAAGGTAGATGAGGGACCACTTCATTCAATGAGACATCAACACCATAATGATAAATATGATGAAGAAATCAACAATGAGTTACAAGATGATGGAATGGACGAAAAACATGAATAAGAGGATTTAGAAGTAGAGCATATAATGGAAACATCACAACCAAATAACCCATCAAGGTATGTTAAAAAACATCATCCTGAGAACCAGATTCTTGGAAACAAGGAAGCAGGTGTACAAACTAGAATAAAACTAATAGATTCATCTAGTTCTGCAAATTTTTCACTGCTATCCATGATTGAACCACAAAATTTTATGCAAGAAAGTTACGATGAACATTGGGTCAAAGCCATGAATGAAGAACTATACTAAATAGATAAAAATAAGACTTTGGATCTTGTCCTAAGTCCAAATGACCAGAATGTAATTGGAACTAAATGGGTATATAGAAACAAGTTAAATGAAGATGGACATATAGTCAGAAACAAGGCCAGATTTGTATGAAAAGGGTATGCTCAAGTTGAAGGAGTGGACTTTGAAGAAACATTTGTCCCTGTTGCAAGAATTGAAGCTATCATGATGTTTTTCACTTTTGCATGCGATAGAAAATTCAAAGTCTACTAGATGGATGTCAAATCAACATTTTTGAATGGTGACCTTGAGGAAGATGTTTATGTAGAGAATCTAGAAGGTTTTATGCTAACTGACAAAAATAATTATGTCTTTCGATTAAAGAAAACCGTGTATGGGATAAAAAGGATCCAAGAGCTTGGCATTATAGACTTGACAATTAATTGCACCAACAAGGATTTAAAAAAGGAACAATTGATAGAAAATTTTATATCAAAGCTGAAGGTAATGATATGTTAATTATTGTAGTGTATGTTGATGATATTTTGGCAGTAACATTGAATTAATTAGTAAGACGTTTTTAGCTACAATGCAACAAGATTTTGATATGTTCATGTTAGGATAACTCTCCTTCTTTCTTGGCTTATAGATTCATCAATCAGAAAAAATAATTTTAATTTTTCAAAGTAAATATCTCAAGGAGATCCCGAAGAAGTTTGGCATGGAGAAATGTGCACCAATAAGCACTCCCATGACTACTAGTTGCAAACTCAACAAGGATAAAGATGCTACAAAAGTAGATCAAGCCATGTACAGGTCTATGATAAGTAGTTTACTCTATATCACATATTGAAGGCCTGAAATCATACAAGCAATAGGTTTGGTAGGAAGGTTTCAAGCCAATCCTAAGGAAACTCATGTTTTTGTTGTCAAAAGAATATTTAGATATTTGCAAGGCACTGTTGATTATGGTTTGTGGTATCCAAAAGACAAAAACCTCATTCTAATAGATTATACATATGTATACTGGGTAGGAAGCATTGATGATAGAAAAAACACTAGAGGAGATGCATTATTCCTTGGCAATTGTTTAGTGTCCTAACTCAATAAGAAACAGACGTCCATATCTCTCTCTACAGCTGAAGCCGAATATATAGCAACAACATCCTACTGTACTCAAGTGTTGTGGATTAAAAAGAATATCAAGGATATTCAAGTTCGTTGTGATCAACATATCTCCATAATGTGTGATAATACAAGTGTTATTAATCTCTCTAAAAATCCTTTTCAACACTCTAAGACTAAGAATATACCAATCAAATATCATTTTCTCAGAGAACAGATTTAGGATTAGGTGGTCAAATTAGAGTATGTTCCTTCCAAAGAGTAGATTGCATATATTTTTACCAATACATTACCCAGAGAACCCTTTGAGTATCTCAGATAGAATTTGGGGTTAATCTCATCCTCCCTTCTTCAATAAAGAACATAGTTCCCTACTTTGCAAGGTGCCCCATTTTTTGCACTATCAAGGAGAAGTTTATTTTTGTGGAGATGTGCACAGTTGAAGTTTTTTATGGCTCTCAATGATATTTTGTTTAAGGATGTTTCTGTGCATGCAAAGAGACTTGGCCGAGAAAATATCCTAAGTCCTTCTTTGTCATTGATGTCAAAGGGCGAGATTATCATAAAGGAAATTTATTTGGAAGTTGTGTGCATTGAAAGGGGGAGAAATTCAACATAATGATTTGGAATTTGTGCACATTGAAACGGGGAGAAACTTGTAGTTGCGCACATTGAAAGGGAGTAGCTTAGCATAAAGGCCATTGCTTTTGTAGTCACCTTTCAGAAAAGAGATAAAATATCTTTTGGTTTCCATCAATGAAAAAGGGGGAATTTTTTGTACATATGATGTCATTGATGTCAAGGTGGTCATTGGCATGCTTAGTTATAGCGCAAAAAGTATGGCACAAAGTATGGTGCACAGACAAAGGAATTCATGAAAGAATGAAAACAAAAGTGCACAGAAGGATTGAAGGATGAAAGGATCAATGACGCAAAAGAAAATTTGCGGGATTCTTTGAACTAGTGTTACGAAACTAGTGCAACATAATGGAATGAGAAAGATTGTGTGGAACATTGCACAAAAGAAATATACAGGGTTCCTTGATCCAGTTTGACGAATGGCATAGTGGAGTGCGATGAAACGAAGCCCGCGTGACAAGTGATGGAGTGGAAAGCGACGGGATGAACGAAGTGACTGGGTGAGTGCACTAGAGGGAAAGTGCGACAGGATGAAGAGTTGTGAATTGAGCCCTGGGATCTTATTCTATATGCACAATAGGTGCTCTATAGAATATAATGTGAGTTGTTGTGTCATTCATGAGGATATTCTCTAATAAGACTAAGTTATGCTGCTATAGATGATCTAGAGCTCATTTGTAGAAATATTTGGTCCGTTTGATTTAGTCAAAGAATGTCCAACTATAACTGGATCTTGATCTGGTCAAGATTTGTCCACAATATAATGGTCACGCTTCCACATACTTTATTTAGGCATAAGTGTAACTGACATGACTTTGATCTAGTCAAAATATGCCCATAATGTAATTGTTATGCATCCACATACAAGAAGGGGAACTAAGGAAAAAACATTATAAATAAAGATGCACTCTATTCGATTGATGCGTTGATAATGAGAGAGAAAAATGTCCTATAAATGTTGAAAATAACTGAACTAGAGATTTATCAATCATTCTTAATTGTAGAGAAAAGTCTTGAAACGGTCCAGTTTTATACGATTTTTTTTTAAATGAATTTAGGGTGGAAAGGTGGTTCTAGGGTGAGTTTAATCTCAATGAGGATTGGTGTCCTCATTATCCGCAACAAGTTGGTTCATGAGAGTATTGTTGTCCCCATTATCTGCGATGGGTGGGTTCCTATCAAGAAGAAAAATTATAAATTGTAAGTTGGTGCTTGCAGAAGAACCTAAAGAAATATCTTAAGTGGTTTTCTCCCACATTAGGTCTCCATGCAAAAATCTTGGTGTACTATGTTTTCTGTGTTGTTTTTATTTCTTCATGTATTGGTGATTAAGTAAGCACTTCTAAATAACTTTAATCATTAAAAGGAAATATATTAGTAAAAATTGATACAATACTGATTCACACCCCCTCTTAGTATTTTTTTGAGTTTCAACAAGTACTTCCCTCACTGTTTATTAGTTCTATCATTAACGACCCTAGATTTGGAACTGACATTTTCATGCGTGAGGTTCTGCACAAGAATATGTGTCAAGATAATTTGCACTTGTGGTGTGTCCATGCATTCACTGGGCACTTCCCCTAGTATTTTATACCTCCCCAACACCCCATCCAGGGGTGGGTCTCAATAACTTTACTCCCCCCCAAAAAATCTATTATTCACATAACATAAATACCTTATATGATCTTCTATTCACTCCCAACATATAATCATGGTTTAGTGTGGGTTCCAAAGTAAGGTGATAACACCATTGTACACCTTAATCATATCATTCCATTATTAATCTAAGAATATCAAATAACAATTTCAACACTGCATATGAATATAATCATGCAAAATATATAGTTCCCTGGAGGGGTGTTACATCCCCCCGCCTTTAGAATTAAAATCATCCATGGTGTTCCAAAAAATTAATATGTTTCCAAATAACTAGTGAAGGGTCGGATAAGGATCTTTACTTCTAGTAACTCGTTATATTTTGATTCATGGAAATAAAAATAAAATTATCAACCATCGACCGCATAATCATTAAGTGCACTAATAAAAGAATATCCCTTTTAGAAATGATGAACATTCCACATCTATTAATGGTGAACAAATCCCAACAATGAAAATACCATAACGATGGATGAACCATGTCAGTGAAAAAATCATGCTTGTGAAACACATCATGATCAAATATTGTCCTTGTTTTAAGGTCATTAAAACAATATAATACTAAAATTTAACTAATTTCCAATACCATTTGAACATGACTGTTATGGGATAAAATCTCACAGGGATCTTGCTGAATACACAACAAAATATCCCTAGGATTAGCCTAGTAGTCTTAGACAAAAAGAAGGCTATACTTCTTATGGTTTTCCTATATCTAGGTTCAAACACATAGATTCATGATTATCTTAAGGAGTGGTGAAGTTTGCATACCTTTCTTGAGGTTGTCATTTGTATCTCTTGGTTGTTGCAGTCCTGAAACTCTAGCTCCAAGCTCCACAACCTGCTTCATGTATAAAAAAAACAAGAAAAACCTTTCTACCTCTCTACTTGGGATTATAATCCTAGATATAATTTGATTCTAACTAGATTTACAATAGCATGAATAATATCTAAACATTTTTTCATAAATTAAAAACATTTATAAGAGGGAAAACCAAATGATCTACTAATAATCGTAAGAAAATTACATCAAGACACCTTAAATGTTGATGCATGCTCCCTTGAACTCCTTGCTCCTTGATCCTCCTTTATCTTATTGGTTAGGATAGGCTTCAATGAATTTTGGTTATGGTAGATGGAACAAGTACCTTTGCAATTGGACATCATAACATTACTTTGAATTCTTCATCTCTTTCCCAAGGATTTCCTTTCTTATATATTTATTTAGAAGAGTCTTGGGAGAGATTCTAGATCTTCTAGAGACCACTCTAGACTCAAATTATGTGAGTTCATAATCCCTTTCCATGAATATACAACTCATCCCTCACCTATCACCTCGTAACTCCTCGAATCTAAGAAGTTTCGTGGGTCATCGCTTGTTGAAAACCACTGAGGAACGATGATCATTGCTTGTTGTCCCCTATGTGTCCAGTGATGATCTCAAAAAAGGGGCTAAACCTTAGGAAAAATGTGTATTTGGGATTCTATCCTCTTCATGGATTCCATTTTGGCATGTAGAGTGGAAATTAAGGATATAACAGATGCCCCCTAATGTGTGAGGAAAGGAAAGGAATGGATGGAAAAAATACATTACAATAGCATCCATGTGAGGTGGCATCAGAAGAGAGAAAAGGAGATTCAGAAGTCAAAGAAGTCCTACAATCAAACGCCAAGGATGAGAGCATAAATAGACCATCCCCTAGGTAGATATACTCAGACTCTAAATGAGCATGAATGCCAAACAATAGACTATGGATCCATGATATGACATGCTAGACCATGGCCAGAGTGAATACATCATGGATTCATGCCATCAATAAGACCATAGCCACGAGACAAAACAATGTGGATCTACGTCATGAACTCAATCATAGCCACCAACAACTACAATGTGGATCTATGACAGAGTATATAGATATTAGGAAGACAACGAACACTAGGGGGAGTTCCCTTGATGTCTTCAAAGTACTCATACACAAGTGATATACTCCATCACAAATTGGGAGGGGATGATGTAAAGGAATGATGTGGCCCCAAACCCAAGGTGTTCGTCCCAAACCCCGATGGTACAAATATACAACATGCAAATAAATGAGTTGATGTCAGGCATGGTAGAAACCATTTGATTACCGGTCATTGATGTATACTGTTAACATACACGAGGGGAACCATTGAGGATGATAATGGACCCCAAGGTACCTAGTACAATCTAGAGAGTGTGAATAAAGGATCTGATGCCGAACACTTGTAGAATCAATCGATCAAGAGTCAATGATGTAAAATCACTATTGATCATGTGGAGGCCTACCACTGAGGACTACAATATCCAAGGTACTAGCTGGTTTATAGATCCCTCTCCTAGATAATTTGTTGAATTCAATAGGAAGAGATCCATCAAAGGAGGTCCTTGATGTATCCCCCATCAATTGACATGAAATAGACATTAAGAGACAATGTGAAGAGAGAGTATCACAAAGTACCACTGACACAGGAATGGCCGAATTGGAAAGCAAACAAAACAATAGATGTTTGACTCAGCCTTAAAATTCCCTTGAACATATAGCACGACACAATGGTGACTTGGAATCAATACACAAGGGGTGGACGAATATAGTGCAACAACACAGGAGGCATTGAAGCACTCTCCATGATGACTGAAAGAGTAACTAGTCGAAAGATTATCTCAGACTCATATTACTAGGATGGATCCTAGGAAAGATAAAACCCAACTATATAATGAGGAATCAAACATGTGTTATGTTCAAGGGAGACTCGAATGACATTTCCATTTTGGGAATAGATCAATGGTGAAAAACCCCCACTCTTTTTTAATATTTTTTTGTATTTTTTGCCTCCTTCATGGTTTAGTGAGCGTAAAATAGGAATAGAAGAATGATCGATATCCTTCATGGTTTAACGAGCATGAAATAATGACAGGATTATGGTTGGTGTTGTATTTTTCATTTAGATTTAACAAGCCCCAAAAAATATTTAAAATGATACTAGTGATGTGTATTTTTCATGTCCTTTAATGAGTCTGAAAAAGAGATAAAAGTGTACTCTTCGGGAGAGAATGAGTGGATTAACAACATAGTGATTAGCGAGATATGGGAAAATAGTAGCGCAACAATGGGAGGCATGATGTAAACAAAAAATTCATAGGCGACCATTAAGAAACAATAAAAAATGTTCGGGAACCCCCATGGGATATGGACAGAATATAGACGAAGAGAGGAAAATGAGGCTCAATATTCAAGTCATGATGGGGATAAAGGAGGGATCCCGGGCCTACAGAAAAACACAAAATGGGCACCGAATGGAAATAGGGGTGCTAACTAGGGTTCCCATGAAGTGTAGGGACTACTGCCCCAATTATGACATGCAAAAGGAATGGCTAATCTTGCAACTGGCTAGGTTCGAACCTAAGGTTAGGCAGTGTAAAGACATAATGAATGGTTAATAATGAAATATGGAAAATGAAAGGAAAAACCTATCCCTATAATCTTGTCAACACATGTAAACTAGATTTTGGGGGTCAAAATCCATAGTGAAATGTCAAAAAAAAATTATTTTTTGGATGTTTTGGATATGATATATGCAAAATGAAATCACTCACACCACATACCTATGTACAAGGCACTATGAATATTGATGATTTACACCAAGTAGAGCCCATTTATAGGCTCACGCCAAGGATATTTTTCATCATCGATGAATGCATGAACCAAGGTTGGCATTGTATGGCTTACCATGGCGGGGCCATGCCACATAGGAATGAATCTCTGCATACAAAGATACTAATTGTGAGTAGTCTCGCGACCTAGGGAAGCTCCTTGATGTACTCCATCAAGACATGAAGGAAGTACAAAACATGAATCTTCGATGGAAGGGAAAGTATAGGATTCAATGGAAAGTTATGAAAAAGAAATCCAAGGAATAAAAGGGTCAAGACTAGGAGGGATACAAGATGCTCCAACAAATTCCTCTAGTCTCATATCACGACTGGTCATGTCGACTCTCATTGGTTTTGAATCAGGAAAAGGAGATTGGTGCATCAACTCATCCTTTGGATTTTCTATGGAAGCCATGACTTCCAGGATGGATTCTTCATAAGGAAACTCAGTATCTAGGAAATCATGTGAATCTAAAGAGTCAACAACCCATGTGGGTGTAGTGGGTTGATCACACTCCATATGAGGATGGAGGTGTTGACTAGTATCAACATATGTTGATGGGATTGTCAGATAGACAATATCAACTATGGTGGGCGACAAGGAAGCTCCATATGAGTCAACATCCTCAAGATGAGGTACCACCAAAGGATCAACTGACCTGAGGGATCCACTGGTCGATAAGGAAATCATGTTGATAGGAGAAATATTCGTAGCACAAGGTGGTGAGGGAAGGCGAAAATACCCATGAGCGACGGATATTTGAAAATCCATACACTGACATTCATATAAGACTACATGGTATCATCGACAAAGGATACATTAGACCCCACATTGAATCCAAGGTCTGGGGTAAACATGATCTGATCAATCGTAGCGATTTTCCCTTAGTGAGGGAAGCATAAGACGCTAAATATCGACGAGACACCGACGATCATCTTGTAGAAACAAGTATGCTTGAGTAACATATTTTACTCAAGAGGTGCGTCGATGAACTTTACCTCCATAGAGACAGTCGTTCCACCTAACTCAATGGCTAAGGCCGTGATTATTCCATGAGGTTGGAACATGTGTCCATCGAGCGCTTTCAATAGTGTCGCAAATGTGTCAAGCTTAGGGGAGCCAATAATCTTCCAACAAGAAATAGACGTGATGCAAGTCGAGGATCCTTCATCAACCATTGTCTGGTAGATGTTTTTACCCATCATTTTCACTTTGATATGGAAGGATACCTGATGGGAGATCCTATGAGTAACCTGAGAAGAATCAAAGGTCATCAAAATTTAATTTGAGGGATCAACCCCACCTATGGCAGAAAACAAGGCTTTTCACTATATTGGGAAACTTTGGAGAAATTCAAGAGTAGAGATGGAACATGGTGAATGGGCCAAGTATTCTACAATACTATAGTTTTCGGCAGCCCATGTGTCTGGATTATGCATCATGTGTCGAAGAACTACCTTCAGGGGAAGAAGCGGTGTGTCAAAAAATGGATTCTCATTCTATAGAGGGCCACTAGAGTTGGAATAAGATGTTTCTTCTAGTGAAACATGAGAAGGCTCGGGAATGTCTTAATTCTTGGCTGACATTTGCAAATTTATCATCTGGTCAGACATATAGACAAAATAATTCAAGGAAGACCCCTAATTGTGAGGGGTACCTTCCATGCCCCCTTGCAGAGGGGTAGGATTTGTGGCAACCATGTTTTGAGGTTGAGGGGGGAAAGTATGGGTTAAGAAAACATGGTCCTAGGGGCCTTGTTACTGTTCTAAAAATACATGGAAATCATCCTTTCGAGGACACTTATGAGTGGTATGGTCTTCCCCAAAAATTGTGTACGGAAAACGACTCTTCCTTTTTTCCTTAGTTGCCCCCTCCTGGGTGTTTTGGGTGGAGGAAGTCCCTTTCTCAGTATTATAATTTTTATTTTTTTTTCTTTTCTTATTCCCTCCAGTTTGTTGAGGATTCTTTGGTTGTGTGGACTACACTGAATTCACCTTGGAGTTTTGAGTAGGGACCGTAGCAATTTGAGAACTAGTACCCAAAACTGATTTAATAGACATCTGACCCATCTGATAAACTAACTGGTTTATAGAGGTATGTGAAACAAAACCAACCACACCATCAACATGGGGTCTTGGGTTTGGATTACTTGTATCTATCAACGACCTAGGATCATTCAAGATGATGTCATAAAGTGTGCCCAAATCAAAATAAATCAAACTAAGTGTTGGGCATGCAAAATGGCCTGCTCCTTGGTAGCCACCCTCGCAATATCTACATCTCTAGAAATGGGTGGTAGGAGGGACTTTGTGAACCACTCCATGAGGAGTTTGTAAGGAATCTAATCCTTAATCATCCTATGTCTCCATATCCACTCATGTATATGATCGGAAATGTGAGTGAAATTATATTGACATAATGAAGTCAAGAGCTCGGTTCCTATCTCATACCGTATGGGCAATTGGTGATGCATTAAGAACACCATTGCCAGGTTGTTGAAGATTTTAAAGGAAATACCTTTTAATTCAATGTACCATTTTACGGTGTCTCTAGTCAGGGATCTTTGGAAAATACACAACCTCACACGATCATCCATCAACAAGCTCGATGAATTCCATAAGTGGTATGTCATGATGTGTGTGGAGGGGTCCTCTCCTAGATTTACATCGAACTTCAGAATATCTGAGGGCAGCTTAGACAACATTGTCAGCCATGGGAAACATGGTCATTTGTTAAATATTACAAATTCAATAAATATAATGTTTCAAGGAAAGGAAATGATGCAAATGAATACTAGGAGGGAAGTGAAGTCTCTGTTGTTCCATATGGACCTTGCGGTCCCCCTAGATTTGTAGTACTGGAGGGTTGGGGATCTCCTGAAGAGTGAATACCCCCAGGAATGGTGGAAATTATAGGAGCATGATTACTTCCAGAACCAAAGATTCATCCAGGGGGGTTGCCCCCAAGGGGCAATGTAGGACCCTCTAGGAAAAATGTTCCCAAAGCTAGTTCCAGGGAAGAAAGTCCCAAGACCATATGTGTTAACAAAGGGAGAACCTCCCCATGGTGAAAACATTATCCCCAAGGGATGTGCCCCTAGGGAAAGGTGTGCTAACCCATGGAAAGTTAAAACCTCCTGAATTAATGTTGTCCTCGGAATGACTAGGAACACACCCAAAACCACTATACATATTCCAACCAAAAGGTACACTCGCACCTAATGATGTCGGTCCATGCAAAGGATTGGTGGAGGTGGAAGGATGATCTAGGTGGATATCAGTGGCCACCCACCTATTCCAACAAGCTCAAAATAGTTTGTTAGAAACTTACTATTTTTAGAAGTTTTTTGAGTCCCAAACTCCTGGGGCCATTTTGAGGGCCTAAACGACATGTTTTCATGATCAAGCACATCAATGTGAGCCAATGGATCTTATTGAGCCTGTGAAATTAATATCCTCATCAATAAATTTACAACAAGATATCGTGCACCCCAAACGGAGATCGTATGCGAAAGTTACGCCCCCGAGAAGTTGATACACCAAACTACCCAAAACAAGGTCCACAAAACTATTGGCTTTTCATCTTCCGGGGTTAGGGTTTTGTATTTTATTTATCTTAAAAAGTCCATTGGAGCCTCATTTTAATAACCATATTCTTTTTAATGAGCGTAGCCATTGCATCTCTTCTCAACGATAAGCTACCACCATTCTAGCGACTCTTTCACTCTGTATTTCTACAGTTTTGTACATATCCCTCATTAATAGAAATTGTGTATTACTTTATTTTTGTGTTTATTTTTATATATTTGATACATATATGTTATACTATTGGATATATGATATATCTTTGTACATTTATTTATTATATATCTGCTCTCATTTCATGCCGAAAATAATCTGGATCAGTGGTATTAGAGCAGGATGCTCTTGATCATTTTTTAGTGCATGTCCTCCATGAGGTTTGAGTATAGAAAGTTGGGTCTCGAGCTAGTATCTCTTGAGGAAAATCACTCTTCACATCCAAGAAACCCTCCATGGAAGAAGAAAAGAAAGATGAAAGATCAAAATATTCTATTAATTTGTTGCTTGAGCAAGTTCTCATGCGACAGAGGGACAAAGTGATGGATAATTTTTCCCACATCCTTCAACACCGTCCGATAATAGAAAGCACGGCTTCATCAAGCGACCACTTTGGAGGCACCTCTCCTTTCAAGGTACAAGTTAGTTTTGATATTTTGATATTTGAAGTTTAGATCGATGCAAATGCCCTAGAAAAATGGTTAAATATGCAAGAAGATTATTTCTCTGTTCACAATTTTTCCGACAGGAAAAATATCACCTTCACACTCCTTAAGGCTCTCCCCCATGTCAAATATTGGTGAAAAAATTAATGGGAGAAAAGTTCCACAAAGGAGTCTGGAATATGAGGCTGATCTCACTTGGGATTCTTTTCTGGATGTGATCACGGAACAATATTACCCTGTTGGTAACTATGACGACCAATACATGAGATGGACCACACTATGGCAAGAGAGGGGCCAAATAGTGTCGGATTTCACAAATAATTTCCATACCTTGCGCACCAAGATAGTTATCAAAGACTTCAAGCGACATCTAGTTCTGAAATACCACAGGTCTTTGCATAGGTATATCCGAACCGAAACTTATTTCCTAGACATATCATCATTGGGAACTGCGTATCGATATGCTGTCAAAATCGAGCATAAATTTAGGCACTAGAAAAAATAGGAGTTCGGGTTTGCACATCTGCAACATAGAAAGTATGTTAAAGACAACCTTAACAACCAGCCTCCAAAAAACTAGTCCAAGCCATAGGAAAATAAGGGTAACAAAAAGATGAAGAAGGAAACTGGAAAGTGGTGCAATTTCCACAAAATCTCATGGCATAACACTGATGAATTTTGCTCAAAAAAATCATTGGTGGCCGAGATCAAAGAAAAGTAGCTGAACCCTGATTAGAAATCTGATTCAGAAAATAATGGGAGAAGAAATATCATTGACACAGACCCCGTTTCTACTTTCGCAACTACAACAATTCAACTAGAAGATCCAACAAATCCTAAAGAGGGGGAGTGCCTTTTTCATTCAAAAATGTGGGTGAAGGGGACATCGCTGCATTTGATTTGTTGATAGTGGAAGCCAGAAGAATCTCATCTTAGCAGAGGTTTTCAAGCAGTTGGGTTTTCCGACAACACCACACCCGCATCCATACAACATCGGATGGATTCGCCAGGGAATATATCTTCGTGTCAGCCAGTAGTGTCACTTTTCATACGACATCAATCCCTTCAAGCATGAGGTACTGTGTGATGTTTCCCCACTAGAAGTCTGTGATGTTCTATTAGGCCAGCCACATATGTGGAGGCATCATGCTATTTATGAGTCTCAACCCTATATCATCATTGTTACTCTGGTTCATCATCCCTACAAGATACAAGAGGTAGTTCCAACTACTGTACCGACAATATAGTTCCACAAAGTGATCTCTCATATCGCAAATTTCAACCTCTTCATAATCTGTTCAAAGGGTGAACAAAAGGAAATTGAAACCACTGCAACCTTAGTTCAAACACATTCTATCCAATAGAAGAAGGTAGACAAGATTTAAACAAAGCACACATATTTCTTCTGCACACAGTCATCTCATGTATCCAGACTGGTTAAAAATTTCCAACCCTTCCAACATCAGGTTCTTGACAACCTTCCACAAGCCAAGCAACACAACTTCTCTAGCAAGACAAGTAGCTCACCAAGATTCATATTCAACAAATGCTTCCCCTCCCCCCCGGGAACTCAATGTAATGGATATCATTTATTCCTAATGAGGGAGGATTGATCCAAGTGGATATCGGTGGCCACACACCTATTCTAACTAGATCAAAACAATTTGTTGGAAATTTACTTTTTTTAGTAGTTTTTCGAGTCCCAAACTTCTGGAGCCATTTTGAGGGCATAAACGACGTTTTTAATGATCCTGCAACTAAAATAAAAATAAAGGCTCTGATTGATCCTATGAAATGAATCACCTCTTCAATACATTTCCTAAAATATATCGTGCACCAAAAACAAATATCATATGCCAAAGTTACGCCCCCGGGAAGTTGATACACCAAACTACCGAAAACAAGGTCCACAAAATAGTTGGATTTTCATCTTTCTGGGTTAGGGTTTTGGATTTTATTTATGTTAAAAAGGACTTTGGAGCCTCATTGAAATAACCATATTCTTGCGAATGAGTGTATCCCTCACATCTCTTCTTAGAGATAAGCTTCCACCATTCTAGCGAGTCTTTCACTCTGTATTTATACAGTTTTGTACATTTCAGTTATTAAAAGAAATTGTGTATTACTGTATCTCTGTGTTTATGGTTGTATCTATGATACATATATTTCATACTATTGGATATATGATATATCTCTTTACATTTCTTTATTATATCTCCACTCTCATTTCGTGCCGAAAATAATCCAGATCAGTGGTATCAGAACATGCTGCTCTTGATCATTTTTCAGTGCATCTCCCCAACGATGTCTGAGTATATAAAGTTGGGTCTCGAGCTTGTCTCTTTTGAGGAAAATATCTCTCTCATTCCCAAGAAACCCTCCATGGAGGAAGAAAATAAAGACGACAGAGCATAAGATTCTATTAATCTGTTGCTTGAACAAGCTCTCACGTGACAAAGGGACGAACTGATGGAGAATTTTTCCCACATCCTTCAACGCCCGCCGATAAAAGAAGGTGCATCTTCATCAAGCGACCAATTTGGAGGCACCTCTCCTTTAAAGGTACAAGTTAATTTTGGTATTCTCGTATTTGAAGGTTAGATCGATGCAGATGGCCTAGAAAAATGGTTAAATATGTTAGAAGGTTATTTCCTTGTTCATAATTTTTCCAACAAGGAAAAGATAAACTTTTCACTCCTTAAGGCTCTCCCCCATTTCAAACATTGGCGGAAAAATTATTGGGAGAAAATTTGCACAGAGGAGTCTGGAATATATGGGGCTGAGGCCACTTTGGATTTTTTTGTGGATCACTAGCAAATTTGGGTCATTTTGCGATGACTATTTCGACGCTCTTGCGATGTTATGTCATGGAGTTTGTGATGAATATGGACTCTCTGAAATGTCATTTTGTGTCACATGGCAATTGCGACAAAATTGAATAAACGTCGCAAGAGTGACGCCCCTAAGGAACTTATCACAATTGCGACAAAAAAGAAATATTGTTGCCAATACAACAATTTAGGAAAAAATGTGAAACCAACATTTCGTCTCAATTGCGACGACAACTTTCGTTGTTTACATAGAAAAACTGTCACAGATATTTAAGTTGTCGTCGCAATTGTGACGACAACTTTTCATTGTTTACCTAGTAAAACTGTTGCAGCTATTTAAGTTATCGTCGCAAGTGCGATGACAACTTTTCGTTGTTTACATAGCAAAGTTGTCACAACTATTTAAGTTGTCGTCGCAAGGGTGACTACAACTTTTCATTGTTTACATAGAAAAACGGTCACATCTATTTAAGTTGTCATTGCACTTGCAATGATTTTTTTTTTTTTATATTGCAAAATTGTCGCAGCTATTTAAGTTTTCATCGCAAGTGCGACAAACAATATTTATTTAAAAAAAAATAAAAATTTATTTGATTTAATATTACCATTTTAATATTGATATTAATACATGATGCAAATGAAGAGCTTAATGATCTTATTAGAAGAGTTTATCAGATAATTAAGGTGCAACAGACCAAAGAACAAGTGAATGAGAGATTCCAAGAATATCAAAATACGATGAAAATTATTTTTGATAGAAGAGTTAAAGAGATATTTTACTCTTTTACTCCACGATATTTGGTGCCACATCAATGTTACCAAGGAACAAGATGGTAAAGTCAAGGATATTAATGGAATAGGGCATCAAGGAACAATTATGCGACAAGATATTATCAAATATTTAAGGAATCAAAGAAAAGGAAGATATCAAAGAATGACACTGAAAAGAACTAAATATGGATGGATAAATAATCATATTGTATGAGAGCATAAATATAAGTAACTCGATTACTTGGTTTCATCACATGCAAAAGATTTAGCCACAAAGATTTTAGGATAGTTTTTTGAATGGGGGTGCTTATGTTATGACCCAATGGGGGCTATATATGGGGTTGAATGCATATGCAATTGGATTGAATGCATATGTGAAACATTTGAACATATGATTTGGATATATGGATGTGCTTGGGTTATTTGGAGGAATTTGTTCCTAACTATAAGGAAGTTGTGCTCCACACTCACATTTGGCGTACACTATGTATATTGATTGAGCATTTTATTTTGAGTATTTGGACAATAACTCTTACTTACCCCATGGATTTTCCTTCTAGGTATATACTAAGGGCAATTGGTTTACATGGTGTAATCAACAAAAACTGAAATCAATTCTATAATTGTCAAGTTTCTTGTTAGTTCAAACAATATTTTTCTTGACAAGCATTATCTTGTTAAAGTGTTGCCATCCTCTTTATTTGGTCATATTGAAGTCATTGTGCATTTTACTCTAAAAGAAGGTTTCATTTTTAATAAATCTTATTTTAATTATAATATGAATGAACTTTGCTTAATAGCCAAGCTTGTATGGAGATGATTTAATTCATTTTGGAGAGTGGTAGTTTATGTTCCTAATATTTCTTTATCCCTAAGACCAATATATGGCATGCCCATTATATTGTTTCCATGCTTTGACTACAATGCACACCAACCACCCAACTTAAACTCACATCAAACCAAGGTTGTGAGACTTGGGATTGACGAAAAGTCAGCGAGTTTGGAATATGGAAAAACTTGGCAACTCGGCAAAAATCAGTTCAAAACTCTTCAAATAGAAACAACACTCAAAATACAGAAAATTTTGTGCAGAAAAAATATTAATGACATTTCCATCCTTAAAATCTATAAAACGATAGGTTTTCCATCAATTCATCTAATCAAATATGATAACAAAAAATATGGCACTTAAAATTATCCTCAAAAACTTAAACATAAATCAAATATCTTGCATGGGACTATGAAATCTTTGCAACAAATTTATTCTAGGTGGTGTTTCAGGTTGTTTGTGCCCCCCCTTTCGTACTATGGTTATAGTGTTTGTACTTGAGCTTCTTGTCATTATTCGATTCAAGTTTGAAGGCATGTTCTCATGCTTGATCAAACCACCTTTTGGACTAAGGAGCCGTGGTTAGTCAATATTCAATACAAAGAAGATAAGAGTATATTGTTGTAGGTTGATCCCTAAATTAAAAATGAAGTTGAAATCTCCAAAATCAATTTTGCTGAAAATCAGAATACTTTCTTCAAAATCAGAATGCAATTGAAACTGAAGATCTAACATGTAGATATCTTGGTTCTCCACCTCCTATTCGGTCTCCAACCCACAAATACAAGTGTTCTCAAGACTCCAAATGAACCCCAAACAAGAATAACACAACCTGCTGAAAAACATTTCAGTGTTCACAGTGCAACTAAAAACTCAAATGAATGAAGATAAAATGACCAAATGAGTGAAATGCATCTTGTTTTTGGGTTATATTCCTTTAGGGTTTCCTTTGATGTGTTCCTACTCATATTTCTCCCTCCAAATAACACATTTTGGCCTTTTCTCCAAGTCAATTCCATGTGGGATCCACCTTTGCTTAATGGGCAAGTTTTGTCAGGTTTCAACAAGTATAACAAGTTCGAGTCAGGTTCAACAGGTTTTGGTAAGTTTCATTTATAGGAAAGTTTCACATAAAGTTTTCACTGGTTATTCATTTCAGTGTTGACCCAACAAAATCACAAACCTTCAGCATTTCTCACAACATTGCTTCAAACCAAGGTTGTGAGACTCAGACTCAACAAAAAATCAGCCAGCTTGGGATTGGGCAAAACTTGACGGCTCAACAAGACTTTACAAAACTCTAAATTGAAAATTGAAATCAAATTTAATTAAAAAAAACTCTCAAAATACAAGAAATTTTATGCAAAAAAAATAATATGACATTTTTGTCCATAAATCTATAAAACAACAGTTTATCCATCAATTCATCTCATAAAATATGATAATATAAAATTTGGCACTTGAAATGTGTTAAAAAACTGAACCATAAATCAAAATTTCAAATAGCTTGGAATCCATCAAATAATAACAAGTTCAACAATTCAACTATTGTACTACATAAATCATGACATAATCATAAACTCAAAATAGACAATGTCTCCAATGCCAAGTATCATTTATTTTGTTTCCTTCATTTGATCTTGAAGGAGTGTGAATGTATTTTAGGAGATATCAAAACATGAGATTGAAGGTATTATAGCAAACCCCACTAAAACAAGTTTCCTTGTTCACAGTCACACTATAGATTGAAACACAATCACTCAAGAATAAATGAGAAAATGAGTTATATGCCTTTAGGGTTTCATTAGAGGAATTCAAGGTCATTTTTTCCCTCCAAAACCCTATCTAAGCCCTTTCTCCAAGTTATTTTCATGTGGGGTCTGTGTTTACCTATTAGGGGTCAAAATCACGAGCTCTATGCAAGTTCTAGCAAGTTTCCATAGGTTGCAACAAGTTTCATGTGATTTTATAGTCTCTACAAGATTTTTTCACTAACCTACAGTGAGTAGCTTCAAATCCAAGGGACGAGAAAGAATCTATATTACCTTTCTCTTAAACACATCCTCACATTGGCCATACAATTGTGGCATGCAAAGAATAGGACACCAACCCCGTTTAGTTTTGTGAACTTTCAAAAGATCCTGACAATGTTTCTTGAATTTACTAGAACAACTTCAATAATTAGGATTCTTTATCAAGAGTATGATACTATATGGCATAGTTATCATACCTAAATATGGTTCTTACATGATATCCATGACTTTGTTTTGCAGAGGTTTTTATGGAGACATGATATCTACCCTATTGCTCATAGATGATGACATCCTTCTAGTCTCCTTACAAGAATAGTGAAATATGATTGTTATTACATTTTTGGGCAAGGCTAGGAAATTTGAGTTCAACCTTGGTAAGACCATGTCATGATTTTCAACATTGCCAATGAAGCACTACTGAAATAACATTTCACTTTTTCCTTCAAAATATTTCAAGGCCAAGACTAAGTTTATGCCCAATAAATAAAGATTAGTGTTCTTAAAGGTTGTGTAATGTTTATGCATATAGGTAAGTATATATGTATACACGGGTATGAGAACATAAAGAAACAAGTGCCATGAAATAGCCCTCCACTTATTCACTTCTATTATATAGTCACTTGACAAAAATTTAGGTAATAAAAAATAGAATGCTTCGTTATATGCACTTTATGTTAGATTTGGTGGCTATGAGGTACTTTCGCATAGGCGGTGCCCAACATGCAGAAGTGACCAAGCACATTTCTCCCTAGTGACTTTATAAAGAGATTTTATAAAGTCCGTTGGCATGTTTTCAGACAGAAGGCAGAGGATGATGGTTGGCATGTTTAATAGGAAGAGTATTCTTGTCATTGATGGCAAGATCAGAGTATTCCTGTCATTTATGGATTTGATGGAAAAACAGGAACAAAAGATAAGTTAAGGAAGACCAACAATGCAGCAATGATCAAATGAAAAGATCAAAGTGTTGGTCAAACTCCATTTTGGAATTTTGGCTATCGGGATTTCGGATATCGGGAGATAGAAATGTCAAGGATCGTTACAACAGGAGTCCCAAACTCGTGATATGCGAAATCGTGAAATATCCTCAGCCATCAGATCGAGGATTGATTTGAACCGTTGATCAGGCATGATGAAGGCCCATAAAGTTTGATAAGATCTGGATCATTGGGTCCATAGGACATGTGGAAAAATATCATCATTTCGCTGATTGGGAAGTCCAAGGAATGGGGTTCCCTAACCTCTCGAATTCGCGAAAAGCGAAACCCCAATGTAAACTCCATTTCAGAGTTTTGGATATTGGGACTTTGAGGTGACAAGAATGCTGAATAACAGGAATGCCGATATCATGAAATGATCTAAGCCGTCAGATCAAGGTTTGATGTGGACCATTGATCCAACCCCATTTTGGGGTTTCGGATACCGGAAGTTGGAGTGTCGAAACACTTTGCAACAAGAATGCCAAAATCGTGATATGAGAAATCACGATATGATCTGAGCCGTTAAATTAAGATCAGATCTGGACCGTCGAATCATAGGACAAGTGGCAAGCGATTGGAATTTCGCTGACTTGGAGTCAACGGAGCATGGTGTGGAAACTCGCGAGATGCCAGATCGCAATAAGATCTTGACTGTCGGATCTATGGAGATTTCAACCGTCGATCAGACTCGATGAAGTTTATAAACTTGCGAAATATGATGCGCCTTTTGGCACAGCCTGTGGTCACCTCTGGTGGTCACGAGAAGGGAAGGAGTTAGTTTAGATAAGCTCCATTTTGGAGTTTCGGGGATCAAGACATGGAGAGTAACAAAATCGTTACCACGGGGATCCCGAAATACCAAAATGCGAATTGGCGAATTAAACACAAGATCACATGAAGTCAATCCAACGGTGCAAGGTATTTTGGGCACGATCAGAGGGCTAATGTTGCTCCTCGCAGTCTAACTACTGGAAACCATTGACGGTCTTTGCCAAAGGATTCAAAGAGACCTCTGTGTGATCGCCAGGGGAGATGAAGGGTCTCCAAGCTTCTTCCAGTTAATGAAGATGATTCTTAGAGGGAATGACAAGTGGATGAGTGTTGAAGTTTGTAACTGAAGAAGAAAGTATAAGCTCGACTATGCCAGAGAAGATAAAGAGTCTTGACTGCCAGAGAGGCTGAGGAATCTCAGCATGACATCCAATGATGCTGAATGCATGGACAAACTGCCAGAGAAGCTGAGAAGTTGTAATGATGATCAGACAGAGCACTCACTGTGAAGAGATGCAGAAGCATTGCACATATGGGATGAATAAGGTGAACAAAACTTATAAGAACATGGCACAAAGAAGTGATGAGGGGGTTTTTGCTGAGGTGAAGTAATGCATGGGTGAGAAAGAAAAGAGGTGGTGCAACAACTAAAATGGATAGGAAACAAAAGGTGCATTGAATGGGAATGGCACATAGAGCACAAAAGGCGAGAGAACAGAATGGGCAGTGGATGCATGCTGGAAGACAGTGAGGAAGACTGAGTAGAAAAATCTTGTAGAACAATGATGAGACTGGTAAGCTATTATTGAACACTATATCACTGTAATTGGTTTCAGTATTTCATATTTATATTCTAGGGTGGTTGGGAGGTTCTAGGGAGGACTATTGTCCTCAGAGGTTCAAGTGGGTGCTTGAACACAGGGAGTCGTAGCATCCTTCTGCTTCCAACTAGAGAAACCAGGGTGGCAGGGTGGTGCAAGGGAGAACAAGTGTTCTCTGTTATACAGGTTGGAGCTTGTGTAACTAGAAGTTGGTGCTTCCATCTAGTTGGTGCTGGAACATTAGGGGAGTTGGTGCTTCCTTCTAGTGGGTGCTAGAGAAATAAGAGAGTTGGTGCTCTCAAACAAATTGAAGCTTGTAAAATATAGGTAGTGGCCTCACATTGAGTTGGTTCTCAATTATAGATGATGTACATAACTTAAAAGACTGCCTATCATTTCGAAGAAGAAGAGGTTTTCTCCCTTTATGGGTTTCCTCGTGAAAATCTGTCTCTATGTATATCTTATGTGTGACTGATGGTCATTAATTTTATTGTCCATATGCCTGATAGTGTTGATGATCACTTGAAGAAAGATTAAGAATGTATTAATAGACTTAATATTGTTTAAGAAAAAAAACAACTGATTCACCCCCCCTCTTAGTTGTCTTAGTAATTTTAACAATTGGTATTGTTAACTCCCAAAATAGCACCGTCATTTTGCTAATGTGTTTTCAAAGGTTCATTGTGCGCTGTGGAAAGTGCCCACTTTTAACAGCTAAGGAGGGTCTTCTACAAAGTGGCGCTCTGTGGAAAGTGCATACTTTCCGCAGCTAACAGGGGCTTACAAAGAGGCACGCTGAGGAAACTCAACAGCTAACAGAGACTGTACTCCTGGGTTGGCAACATCAGATCAAATCTTTGTCTCCATATCAGACATTGTTCACAAAGGATCGTTTAGGGTTTTGAATTGCAAATGGAAAAATGATACTTAAACTTGCAGGGAACTTTTCAATCCCTTCCTGAGCTCCAAATTAAGATCTGACAACACCATTGGAAATCTGAGATTCTCTAGATGTCGATCGACTATTCGTATATGAAAAATGGATTCTTTATGACCGAGAAATTCGATTTTGAAAATCTGTCTGCTTTCAACAGCGCAGAAGGCAGAATTTTTGACTAGTTAGCTGTGGAAAGTGGCGACTTTCAACAGCGCGGGAAGTGTTTTTTACGGGCTATGCGCCGTGGAAAGCCTGTAACGGCCAGAATATTACAATTTTCGCCCAGATCTAGAATTTTCGAATCAAAAGCAGATGAAACCTTTTGGACTAGACAGGTGGTGGATTATTCCATCAAATCCAAAGGCTATTTTGGGAAAGACAAGTCA
>ML783378.1:605956-636992 GCA_009831015.1 Picea engelmannii | reverse complement strand
TGAGAGCACTGGTTCATTTGTTTATCATCTTGACTGTCTGAATACCATGTTTGAATTGAGTTATCCCACTGATCAATCTACACAAAACACAAAAAACATTTTTACTTGAAGTTACCAAGCACCTTTGGTCTACAACCACAAAGTGTTTCTTGGAGTGATAACAGGTATCAGAGAAGGTTCCTTTTATTCAAAGGTATATCTATAAGCTTAAACATGAAAAGTCGTGAAGGGACTTCAACCACTAAGCCCCCTCTGTTTGATGGAACAAATTTTTCCTTCTGGAAGATTAGAATGAGAACATACTTAATGGCCTTGGGTGCTAATGTTTGGGATGTAGTAGAGACTGGATATACAAAGCTTGTTGTGCTAGCCTCCAAGGATGATAAGTTAGAGTTTAGTTTTAATGCTAAGGGAATGAATGCTATCTTGAATGGACTTGTTGAAGCTGAGTTTGTAAAGGTGATGCATCTTGAAACTACCAAAGCAATGTGGGATAAACTTATTAGCAGTTATGAAGGAAATGAGAAAGTAAAAGATGCCAAACTTCAAACATACATATTGAAATTTGAACAACTAAAGATGAATGAAGATGAAACAATTAGCAAGTATTTTCTAAGAGTTGATGAACTTGTAAATGCCATGAAGAGTCTTGGTGAGAAGATTGAAGAACCATTTTTAGTTCAGAAGATTTTAAGATCTCTGCTTGATAAATTTAATTCAAAAGTATTTGAAATAGAAGAACTAAGTGATCTTAAAACTCTGTCCATTGATCAACACCTAGGAACTCTAACTACATATGAAATGATAATTAACAAAGATAAATCCAATACTAGAGAAACATATTTTAAAGAAGACAAGAATATTGATTCCGAATTAGATGATATTGAGGCAAAATTTGTGAGAATATTAAAGAAAGGATCAGGAAAATATCACGGGGAGTTGCCCTTCAAATGCTTCAACTATGGTAAGATAGTTCATTTTTCATCTAAGTGTCCCCATCAGAAAAAGGACCAGAACTCTGATGATGAAAAGAAGTACAAATACAAGAAATATAATAAGAAGAAAAGTTTGGTTGCAAATAATAACAATTCCTTAAAAGACACCGATAGTGACTCTTCCTGTGAAGATAAGGCAAATGCATTCATTCTTATGGCCAAAGAGGATTATGATAATAAAATCATAGGAAGTGATGATCATGATGAAGAAGCTATGGTTGATATGGAAGGATAACTGATCAGTGCACTCGAAGAAATTGGCAGACTCAGAATTAAGAACAGAAAGCAAAAACAATTGCGGATACAGTTTGAGAAAGACAGTAAACAGCCCGATGAAGACTTTGCCCTGCTAAAAGTGAAATTAGAAGAGGCAAAGAAAATAGAAGACATACTAAAACAACAATTGACAAAGAAGAAAGCCAGTTTTGAAGCCTTAGAAGAAGAGATAGTAAAAACACCATAAAAGAAATGGAGAAGTTTAAGGGATTGTATCACCAAAATCTGCCAAGTATTAAAGCCTCAGAAGGATTAACCTCCATTCTAAATCAACAAAGAAATCCAAAGTTGAAATTTGGATTGGGGATATGAAGAAGGATCAAGTAGTGATCATCCAAGTAATACAGAACCCATCAAGTTTGTCAAATCCTCAAACATTGACAACAGTCACTCTGTATAAACAAAGAAAGAAAATCATCCACCAAGTAGGAATGAAAGAAAAAGTACCAGAACAGAATTTGTAGATCAGAAATATTATCGGCATGAAAGAAATCGACCTCCTCAAAGAAGACAATTTTTTTCAAGGTACAAAGGTTTTTTCTATGGTTATTGTTTTTTCTGCTCTAATTTTGGTCACAAAGCTATAAACTGTTCTTTAAGATTTAGATATGAACAATCAAGATATTCAACGGATAACTATCTTCCACAACAAAGATTGAGACAGCCAAGCAACAAACAATCACATAATATAAATCATGTGATGACTGGGAGAAGGACACAGGTGAAACACAACAACAATTATGAGCATAACAATCGTTATGATCTATTATTCAGTGAATCATAATGTTACAACTGTCATAATTATGGACATAAAGATGCAAACTGTCGCTTAAGGAATTACGATCCAAACTTGATCCCCACTGCTGAAAATGTCAAGGTTTGTAAGAAGAAAGAAGATGACAAGTGTGGACTAGTATTATCAGCCCAAAAACAAAATAATCCCTGGTATATTGATAGTGGATGTTCCAAACATATGACTGGAGACAAAAGTAAGTTTCTAACTTTAAGTGAAAACAAATCAGGGAATGTAACTTTTCGAAATGATGCACCAGGAAAAATAAAAGGTAAAGGAATGGTAAGCTTGAGTAATGGCAAAGGAAAATCTCAAGATGTGTTGTTTGTAGATGGTCTGAAACATAATCTACTAAGTTGGTTGTGGCATAAGAGACTTGGACACCTAAATTTTGATCATATAATCAAGCTCAGAAACAATGGAGCAGTAAAGGATCTTCCAAAGATATCAAATCCATACGACTCTGTTTGTAAACCCTACCAGATAGGAAAGCTTACTCGCACTCAATTCAAATCTAAAAACTTTCCCTCAACAGAAAAACCTCTCCAGTTAGTACATATGGATTTATGTGGACCATCAAGAAAAGAAGGTACAGGAAAAGAAAACTATTTTATGTTGATTATTGATGATTATTCTAGACTAACATGGGTTGCCTTTTTAAAGGAAAAATATGAAGCATTTGAAAAATTCAAAGTGTTTAAGGCTCTGACTGAGAATCAAACAGGAAAAAGATTAAAGGCAGTAAGGTGTGATAGAGGAGGAGAGTTTAGTTCATGGAACTTCAAAGAGTTCTGTGATAAACATGGGATCAAAAGAGAGTATACAATTCCAAGGACTCCACAGCAAAATGGAGTTGTTGAGAGGCAGAATAGATCAATACAGTAAATGGAAAGATCAATGATGAATGAAAGGAACATACCTCAGACTTATTGGGTGGAAGAAATTCATACAACTGTTCATATCCTTAACAAAGCTCATTGACGGTGACGCAGCCCTTCACAACCCGCAGATCGGAAGGTCCATGTGCACACAATATATTTCTTTCTCCATGGCTCGAAGAACTCTACACGGCTCTTCTATTTCCCTATCGGGAAATCTTCACCCACAACAAATCTCATGTGATCCCCTCTTTACACTTGGGAGATCGGACTTCGCAACTACGTGAGGTCAGTGGTCGAGCATTGGTTTCACGAATCCTCGAAACCCAATCTTAGTCAATGTTGACCTTTTCTTTACACTTTTGGGACTTTCCCTGTCACGATTTCGGCGATCATGATGTCGATTGGCTTGCTTCCCCGACTCCCAAATCCCGATATGCCGAAACTTCGATACACACGAGCTTGAACTTTCTACGGTTCTTCACTCCATCGACGTTTCAGACTTTCAAATACTGAAAAGCATGGACTTCTTGTCCATGGGATCCCTGATCCTCCGAATCCCGATATCCCGATGTGATGTCAGCTAGGCCCACAATGTGGAATTCTTCCTTTTCGCATTTTCGTCACTCACGAAGTCGAAAGACTTCCCCTTCTAATCTCTGATGTCCGAGTCCCTGGTAGAGAGGATCTCACGACATGTGCCCTCCAACAACCGGACGACTCAGATCAAACCTCTTCATTTCAAGGTTTTTGATGTTGAACGACCAGACTCACGTCCTCGTGATCCTTGATATCCTGATTGCCGATATCCCGATTAGCTGCTCTTGTAGGGACTTTCACTTCAGCTATTCACGAAGGCTTAACCCTCATGCAACTTCTTGCCTATCTAATGACTGTCAATGATCCTAAGCCCGATCTGACACTCACGATCTCTTCCCTGCGCACTTCTCCCATGCTGCCTTCTAGACGTGATGAACTTTCAATGGCCCAGATTCATTTGCAGTCTGAACAAATGGCTATTGTGCCTTCTCCTTTGAGCTTCCTCGCACATTTTCTTCCAGACTTGGAAGAATTTCAATTTTTTGAAGGCTTCAACCTTGGCCTTCCTTCTTCTCTGCGAACTCCTCACACTTTGAGATTTGCCACGCGCATGAAAACGCTATCCCTCCTGAGCTTCTCCTTCCCTTCGAACCCTCCAAGGATTATTCAACTCCTGCGCCTCTGTAGGGTATTCACATGCACACAAAGGTGCTATCCGTCCTAAGATTTCCTGTAGCTTCGACCTCCAAGGAAACTTGGTTCTTCTTCCCTTTCTCCCTTATATGGAGAATTTCAAATACCCTCCTAGTTCTCCGTCTACTCGAGCAACCTATTACTGAGTATTTCCGGCTATTCAGTAACCCTACGAAGATCCCTCAGTGGATTCTTCGTCAATTTACACAAATCAAAGAGTTCTCTTGTCCCTGTGCCTGTCTTCACAATGTCTCAATGCCCACCTGGCATATTGTCAAGAATCCTCAGTGATTCTGACTTCTTAAGAACTCACGACAGAGTTCTTCCTCTGTGCACTCCTTGGATTTGCCCAATGCCTACCTGGTAGAGTTTTACAAAAATTCTCAGGGTTTTTGTCTACAACTGTGTTTTCCTCCACAGCCTTGTCTCCAAGGTGTTCAACAAACTTGAGGTTTTCACTGAGTTGTTGATTTCAGTTTCTGTGCCACAACACGTCTTTGTCTGAACCCGTAGTATTCAGAAGTGCTTCAATGCACTGGTATTCATAGACCGCAGTACTCTGTCATGCCCTCCTGACATGAAACCTCAAAGACCTTCACCTAAAATCATACACACTTCTGCAAATGCAAACCTACAACATACATCTACAACATACATTCATATCATATGAGGAACACTCAAAGACATTCATTTAACACATAATCATGCAGGAAAAATTGCTCTTTGTATTAAATATGGCAAACGCCTGTATTTACAAGGTGTTCCTGAGCACGGCCTGTAACAAGGTCTCGAATCCCTCTCTTCTGCTATCTACTCGCAGACCCTATCTCAATTATCTTCTCTCTCGACTTACTCAACTCTCCCATCTCCAAAATGAGATACAATTCATCTTTTTTACATGAGGAGGCTCTTAGAGTGCTTCCCTCCAAATCTACCTACCATATTCAATTACAACGAATGGGTTGTCTAGTCCGCTATCCGGATCTAGATCTCAGCCTTACAAACATTAAAGACCTTCTTATCTACAGCCTGCACAAAGGCATGGCTTCACAACTCAATAGCTTAAACATTTAATTACATTCAATTCTAAAATCTAAATGAGGACAACGCCTCTCTTCAGCTTTGAATGCGTGCGCTTGGCGTGGCTGGTTGGTTGGTTGGATGACATGGAGAGATGCTCCTGCATCATACTCCTCAGCTGAAAAATTCATGAGCTGCTTCTCATGAGCTTCCCATATTAGCTGTGGAAATCCCCCTGGATCCAAAATCATCCTTTGGAGCTATTCATCCGCTCCATCTTCCTGCTACTGTTGCTTCTGCACCATTGCTGTTGTTTCCTTCTCTCTGCTCAGCCTCTCCTTTCTATCAGTTTCTGCTGACTAGATCATTAGCTTTCTGATCATGTTGATCACTTTGTCCAGCTGCTCCAATGGATGGCTCTGTCTGTGCAGTCTCCTCAACTGCAAAATTTTTTGGCACATGGGCAGATCACTGTGATCTCCCATGCCTTGTTCATCAGCTTCCAACTTCACCTGTTGAATGTGCATGCCTTGCACCTTCACCCTTCTCTCTAGGGTTTCAATTTGTTCATACATATCAACCAAACTAATGTTGTGTGCTTATTCTACCTCTTCTTTTGCAAATTCCCATGTTGCAGTATTTTAAGTCTCCTGGCTGAAAATATTGAGCCACTCCTCAGAATGCTCATTATCCTCTCCTGTCTCTTCTGCTGTCAGATTCAGTGCTACATCCTTCTCAGCTTCCTGGCTGAATGCATTGAGACACTCCTCAGAATGCTCATTTTCCTCTCCTGCTTGGGTAACTTCAGATATCTGCTCCAATCCTTCTGCGACAGTCTCAACTAGCTGTCCTTCTGTTGTTGCTGCATATGCAACATAGATTTCTACCTCCTCCTGGGCAAGTGGTAAGAATATCTTGATTCGCCCAACCATTATAAGGCTCCTCATATCAGCCTCTCGGATGGTGAAAGTTTTTAACTTGTCATCATCTTCATTCACATGGTTTGGAAAACCACATGAATCTTCATCCTCTGTCAGCTCCTCTAGCTGATTCTGACTCACTCCTGAGTTCATGACACACCCAGATAGTCTTATCTGCTCATCCCTGCCCACCTGGAAATATGGGATGCTTCTACTACCCTCCTGGCAGTCTTCGAGATCCCGAAACGACCTCATATCATTGCCTAGCTGGCAATGTGAAATTCCTTGGTTGTCCTCCTGATAGTCCGTGAGATATTCAGTTGATCTCAACTCTTTGCCCACCTGGAAATCTAGAATTTCTTCTCTGCCCTCCAGGCAGTTCTTGAGATCTTCAAATGATCCCATTTCATTCTCTTCCCCGAGAATTTTCCCCATCTCTAGTTCACATATCTGAACCATCTCCTCAGGTCCATCGAAGTTTTCAGCATGCCTCAACCACCTTCTTAACAACCTACGATGTCTTCTAGCCATCAAATCCTTGACTGGCCATTTTACATTCAACTTCTTCATGGGCCATTCATATACCCATCTCAACTTGGTATTCTGCTACATCCACAGTTCAATCTCTTCCATTATTGCCCTGATGTCGACAAGTTATTTCCCTCTTTCGGCTATACTCATCAGCTTTGGGTTTTTCCTTTCAGCATACCTACGGCCTTCAGTAGCCATGCTGCTGTCTCTATCTTCCCTCCTGGAAAACTTGTTGTTGTCACTCTGCAACCTGAGTGTTTCCAGCCTCATCCTACAGTCCTCCTGACCGTCTATGGACTATTGCCTACCTGCAAACAAATCCTTACAGAGTCTCCAACGCCCTGTCTTCTTTTGTCTTCCCCCTCTGCTTGAAATATACAAACAGAGTGTAAAGCTCTGATACCAAACTGACGGTGACGCAACCCTTCACAACCCACAGATCGTAAGGTCCACATGCACACAAGATATTTCTTTCTCCACGGCCCAAAGAACTCTACACGGCTCTTCTATTTCCCTATCAGGAAATCTTCACCCACAACAACTATCACGCGATCCCCTCTTTACACTTAGGAGATCGGACTTCGCAACTACGCGAGGTCAGTGGTCGAGTGTTGGTTTCATGAATCCCTGAAACTCAATCTTAGTCAACGCTGACCTTTTCTTTACCCTTCCAGGACTTTCCCTGTCACGATTTCAGCGATCGTGATGTCGAGTGGCTTGCTTCCTCAACTCCCGAATCCCGATATGCTGAAACTCCGATAAACGTGAGCTTGACCTTTCAATGGTTCTTCACTCCATCAACGTTTCGGACTTTCAAATGCCGAAAAGCATGGACTTCTTGTCCATGGGATCCCCGATCCTCTGAATCCCGATATCTCGATGCGACGTCAGCTAGGCCCACAATGTGTAATTTCTCCTTTTCGCGTTTTCGTCACTCGTGAAGTCGAAATACTTCCTCTTCTAATCTCCGATGTCCGAGTCCCTGGTAGAGAGGATCTCGCGACACGTTCCCTCCAACAACCAGGCGAATCAGATCAAACCTCGTCGTTTCGGGGTTTCTGATTTTGAACGACCAGACTCACATCCTCGTGATCCCCGATATCCTGATTGTCGATATCTCGATTAGTTTCTCTTATCGGGACTTTCACTTCGGCTATTCACGAAGGCTTAACCCTCATGCAACTTATTTCCTATCCAATGATTGTCGGTGATCCTGAGCCCGATCTGACACTCACGATCTCTTCCCTGCGCACTTCTCCCATGCTGCCTTCTGGACGTGATGACCTTTCAATGGCCTAGATTCATCTGCAGTCTGAATGGACGGCTATTGTGCCTTCTCCTTTGAGCTTCCTCGCATGTTTTCTTCCAGACTTGGAAGAATTTCAATTTTTCGAAGGCTTCAACCTTGGCCTTCCTTCTTCTCTGCGAACTCCTCACACTTTGAGCTTCTTTGTGCGCATGAAATTGTTGTCCCTCCTCAGCTTGTCCTTCCCTTCGAACCCTCCAAGGATTCTTCAACTCCTGCACCTCTGCAGGGTATTCACATGCACACAAAGGTGTTGTCCATCCTGGGATTTCCCGTAGCTTCGACCTCCAAGGAAACTCGGTTCTTCTTCCCTTTCTCCCTCAGATGGAAAATTTCAGATACCCTCCTGGTTCTCCATCTACTCGAGCAACCTATTGTTGAGTATTTTCGGGTATTCAATTACCTTGCGAAGATCCCTCAGTGGATTATTCCTCAATTTACACAACTCAAAGAGTTCTCTTCTCCCTGTGCCTATCTGCACAATGTCTCAATGCCCACTTGGCAGAGTGTCAAGAATCCTCAGTGATTCTGACTTCTTAAGAACTCATGGCAGAGTTCTTCCTCTGTGCACTCCTTGCACTGGCTCAATGCACGCCTGACAGAGTTTTATAGAAATTCTTAGGGTTTCTATCTGCAACTGTGTTTTCCTCCATAGCCTTGTCTCCAAGGTGTTCAACAAACTTGAGGTCTTCACTGAGTTGTTGATTTCAGTTTCTGTGTCGCAGCATGTCTTTGTCTGAACCCGCAATATTCAGAAGTGCTTCAATGCACTGGTATTCAGAGACCGCAGTACTCTGTCATGCCCTCCTGACATGAAACCTCAAAGACATTCACCTGAAATCATACACACTCCTGCAAATGAAAACCTATAGCATACATCTACAACATACATTCATATCATATGAAGAACACTCACATACATTCATTTAACACATAATCATGGAGGAAAAACTGCTCTTTGTATTAAATATGGAAAACACCTGTATTTACAAGGTGTTCCTGAGCACGGCCTGTAACAAGGTCTTGAATCCCTCTCTTCTTCTCTCTACTCGCAGACCCTATCTCAATTCTCTTCTCTCTCGACTTACTCAACTCTCCCATCTCCAAAATGAGATACAATTCATCTTTTTTACACGAGGAGGCTCTTAGAGCGCTTCCCTCCAAATCTACCCACCCTATTCAATTACATCGAATGGGCTTTCTAGTCCGCTATCCGGATCTAGATATCATCCTTACAAACATTAAAGGCCTTCTTATCTACAACCCGCACAAAGGAACGACTTCACATCTCAACAGCTTAAACATTTAATTACATTCAATTCTAAAATCTAAATGAGGGCAACGCCTCTCTTCAACTTTGAATGCGTGCGCTTGACGTGGCTGGCTGATGTGGAGAGATGCTCCTGCATCACTCATCTCAGGCCGCATAGTGACAAGACCCCTTATGAACTATGGTTTGGAAGACCTACTTCAATCAAACATTTTAAAGTTTTTGGGAGTAAATGTTATATCAAGAACAATGATGAAAATATTGGCAAATATGATGTCTGGGCTGATGAAGGTATCTTTTTGGGTTATGCTACAAATAGTAAAGGGTACATATGCTACAATAAGAGACTACATAAACTAGTTGATTGTATAGACATAAAAGTTGATGAAGAAATCCCTGTCAGAAATGTAAGCAGTGTTGAACCAAGAACATAAGATATAGTTAAAGATGAAGATGAACAAGTCCAAGGATAAAAAAAGGAAGAATCTGAATCAGATGAAGATACAAATACTCAGACTGACACAAATCAACAGAAATAAGCAAAATCACCTCTCAGAATTATTAGAAAGAATCATCCTGAAAATCAGATAATTGGAGATATAAATAAAGGAGTTCAGACAAGAAGGAAATTGATTAAAGACTTAGAACAATCTCATGTTGCCTTTTTATTTATGACTGAACCTAAAATTTTTGAGGAAGCTAGCCAGGATGATGATTGGATTAGAGCAATGAATGAAAATCTTGATCAGATTGAGAAGAAAAATACTTGGGAACTTGTCCCTAGACCTGAAGATAAAAATGTAATAGGTTCCAAATGGGTGTTCAAGAATAAAATGAATGAAAAAGGACAAGTTGTTAGAAATAAAGCCAGATTGGTCTGTAAAGGGTATGCACAAGTTGAAGGTCAGGAATTTGATGAAAATTTTGCACCAGTGGCAAGATTGGAAGCTATCAGAATGTTTCTTTCTTATTCATGTCATAAGAACTTTAAAGTTTATTAGATGGATGTTAAGTCAACATTTCTTAATGGAGATCTAGAGGAAGAAGTATATATGGAGAAACCTGAAGGATTTTCATTGACAGATAATCCTAATTATGTTTGTAAGATGAAGAAGGCCTTATATGGTCTAAAACAAGCACCACGAGCTTGGTATTATAGACTAGACAATTTTTTACAAGAAAAAGGGTTCAAGAAAGGTATTGTTGACAATAACCTTTACATTAAGTCTGAAGGTGATAATTTACTAGTTGTTTTGGTTTATGTAGATGATATTATTTTTGGGTGTACTAATGAATCATTTTTCCAGTGGTTTGCTAACTCTATGCAAACATAATTTGAAATGTCCATGATAGGAGAACTGTCATATTTTCTTGGCTTACAAGTAAAACAAAGTTCTGCAGGAATAATTATTTCTCAAGAAAAATATTTGAAAGAGATGTTGAAGAAATTTCAGATGGAAGATTCCTCTCCAGTTAGCACACCTATGGCGGTTGGTTGCAAGCTCAGTAAAAATGATGTTTCACTGGATGTTGATCAAAGGACATATCTCTCTATGATAGGTAGTATTTTGTACATCACAACATCCCGTCCTGATATAATGCAAGTTGTTGGAATGGTAGGTCATTATCAATCTGCTCCTAAACAATGTCATTTGGTAGCTTTCAAAAGGATATTCAAATACTTGAAGGGAACAATGACTTATGGTCTGTGGTATCCCAGAAATCAGAATTTCCAGTTAATTGCTTATTCAGATGTAGATTGGGCAAACTGTGTTGATGAGAGAAAAAGCACCAATGGAGGAGCATTCTTCCTGGGTGACTCATTAGTAGCATGGCTTAGCAAAAAACAAGGATCCATTTCATTGTCAACTACATAGACAGAATACATTGCTGTTGCTACTTGCTGCACACAAATTTTGTGGATGATTCCAACTCTTGCAGATTTGAAGGTGACTTACACTGAACCCATTCCAATTCATTGTGATAACACCATTTCTATTAGTGTCTCTAAAAATCCTGTTCTTCATTCCAAGACTATGCATATTCCAATAAAGTACCATTTTCTCAAAGAACAAGTTACAAACAAAATTGTTTAGCTGAATTATATTCCTTCTACAGAACAAATTGTTGATATCTTTACTAAACCATTAGCAACAACCCCTTTTGGATATCTTCATCACAAGTTGGGGGTTATAATTTCTTGTGTCTAATCTATTCACCTAGTCAGGGGGAGTACATATTGAATATCTGGTGTATTTCCAAGATGCTCATAGTCGATAGGGGGAGTATGTACTGCAATAGCTCAGGGGGAGCATGTTATTTCTTTGACTTTGATGTCAAAGGGGGAGAAAGTGTGATGATTTCAAGATTAGAGTATATGTTACAGTGGCATTGTCACAGTGGTATAGTTGCATGTTTTTCATGATTTTAAGATGTTTCGGTGGTGTAGTTACATCATGGGGTTGCCATCAATGCCAAAGGGGGCGATTGTTGGCATGTTTTCATATAGAAGGTAGAGGATGATGGTTTACATGTTTAATAGACAGAGTATTCTTGTCATTGATGGCAAGATCAGAGTATTCCTGTCATTTATGGCTTAGATGGAAAAACAAGAACATAAGATAAGTTCAGGAAGACTAGCAGCGCAACAATGATTGAATGACAAGATCAAAGTGTTGGTCAAAATCCATTTCGTAGTTTTGGCTATCGGGATTTCGGATATCAGGAGATAGAAATGTCAAGGATCATTACAACAGGAGTCCCGAACTCGCGATATGCGAAATCATGAAATATCCTTAGCCGTCAGATTGAGGATTGATTTGAACCGTTGATCAGGCATGATGAAGGCCCATAAAGTTTGATAAGATCTGGATCATTGGGTCCATAGGATCTGTGGCGAAAGATCATCATTTCGATGACTGGGAAGTCAAAGGAACAGGGTTCCCTAACCTCTCGAATTTGTGAAATGAAAAACCCCGATGTAAACTCCATTTCGGAGTTTCAGATATCGGGACTTTGAAGTGACAAGAAAAATGAACAACAAGAATGGTGATATCGTGAAATGTGAAATCGCAAAATGATCTAAGTCGTCAGATCAAGGTTTGATGTGGACCGTTGATCCAACCCCATTTCGGGGTTTTAGATACTGGAAGTTGGAGTGTCGAAACACTTTGCAACAAGAATGCCAAAATTGCGATATGCGAAATCACAATATGATCTGAGTCGTTGAATCAAGATCAGATCTGGACCGTCAAATCATAGGACAAGTGGCAAGCGATTGGAATTTCGCTGACTTGGAGTCAACAGAGCATGGTGTAGAAACCCGCAAGATGAGAGATCGCGATAAGATCTGGATCATCGGATCTATGGAGATTTCAACCGTCGATCAGACTCGATGAAGTTTATAAACTCGTGAAATATGAAGCACCTTTTGGCATAGCCTGTGGTCACCACCGGTGGTCACGAGAAGGGAAGGAGTCAGTTCAAATAAGATCCATTTCATAGTTTCAGGTATCAAGACATGGAGAGTAACAAAATCTTTACCACGGGGAAACCGAAATACCGAAATGCAAATTGGCGAAATAAACGCAAGATCACATGAAGTCAATCCAATGGTGCAAAGGATTTTGGGCACGATCGGAGGGCTAATGTTTCTCCTCGCAGTCTAACTGCTGGAAACCATTGATGGTCTCTGCCAAAGGATTCGAAGAGACCTCTGTGTGATCGCCAGAGGAGCTGAAGGGTCTCCAAGCTTCTTCCAGTGAATGAAGACGATTCTTAGAGGGATTGACAAGTGGATGAGTGTTGAATTTTATAAATGAAGCATAAAGTATAATATGGACTATGCCAGAGAAGACGAAGAGTCTCGACTACCAAAGAGGTTGAGGAATCTTAGCATGACATCCAATGATGCTGAACGTGTGGGCAAACTTCCAGAGAAGCTGAGAAGTCGTAATGATGATCAGACAGAGAACTCACTACGAAGAGATGTAGAAGCATTGCGCATATGGGATGCACAGGGTGTACAAAATCTATAAGAACATGACACAGAGAAGTGATGAGGGGGTTGTTGCTGAGGTGAAGTAATGCATGGGTGAGAAAGTAAAGAGGTGGTGCAGCAGATGAAATGGATAGGAAACAAAAGGTGCATTGAATGGGAATGGCACATAGAACACAAAAGGCAGAAGAACAGAATGGGCAGCGGATGCATGCTGGAAGACAGTGAGGAAGACTGAGTAGAAAAATATTACAGAACAGTGATGAGACTGGTAATCTTTTATTGAACACTATATCACTGTAATTGGTTTCAATATTTCATATTTATATTCTAGGGTGGTTGGGAGGTTCTAGGGAGGACTGTTGTCCTCAGAGGTTCAAGTGGGTGCTTGAACACATGGAGTTGCAACTTCCTTCTGGTTGCAGCCAGAGAAACCAGGGTGGCAGGGTGGTGCAAGGGAGAACAAGTGTTCTCTGTTATATAGGTTGGATCTTGTGTAATTGGAAGTTGGTGCTTCCATCCAGTTGATGTTGGAACATTAGGGGAGTTGGTGCTTCCTTCTAGTGGGTGCTAGAGAAATAAGAGAGTCGGTGCTCTCAAACAAGTTTAAGCTTGTAAAACAGAGGTAGCGGCCACACATTGAGTTGGTGCTCAATTATAGATGATGTATAGAACTTAAAAGACTGCCTATCATTTCGAAGAAGAAGAGGTTTTCTCCCTTTATGGGTTTCCTCATGAAAATCTGTCTCTGTGTATATCTTATGTGTGACTGATGGTCATTAATTTTATTGCCCATATGATCTATAATGTTGATGATCACTTGAAGAAAGATTAATAATGTATTAATATACTTAATATTGTTTAAGCACAAAAACAACTGATTCACCGCCCCTCTTAGTTGTCTTAGTAATTTCAACAAAGTCAAGTTGAGCTTTTATTTTTTAATGTGTAAAAGTGAACTTATGAGGTTGTCGATCACTTTAGTGACTTAACTGACCTCAACAGATGATTAAGTCATGACCATTGATCTCATGAAGGAAAGATTAGATCTTGACCATCAATCTCATTGGGAGACCAAGTGTTAAAGGAGTTACACATTGGAAATTGCATAAAGGTAGCACTTGAGGGAGAGAGGGCACACACTTTGAGGAGAGCTTGAGCAAGAAGGTGAAGAGTCACTTTTCTCAAGAAAGAGATTGAGCTCATGGAGAAGTGAGAGTAATAGCAAGAGGAGGGCGCATTCTCCAAGGGAAAGAGGGAGGTTCGTACAACTAGAGGAGGGGCACGATTTCCAAGGAAGGAGAGGGTTCATATAACTGAAAGAGGGCATGATTTTCAAGAGGAGAAGAGGGCATGTTTTTCCAGAAATTATAGCATTAAATGTTGAGTTGATAGCAGTGAAAAGGGAGGCCATACATCACTGTTTAGAGGTCGTACAACAACATAGAGGCACACAAATTGAATCAAGAGGATGGAAATTTTTTCTAAGTGTTTGGATGTACGAAATTAGTGCAAAACAATATTGCTAATGTGCATAGATATCAAGATTTTATTTGTTGTTAAAAGGACTGTACATTGCAGAAAATGGGGATTGTTTTGTGTGGTTTTTAGCACACAAATTGAGGAGGTTTGTTGGCACATTTTTCAAGAAATTTTGTTGTTGATTACTTTTTGTTGTAAACTCTAATATGAAATTTCTCTGAGCTCAATAAGAAAACTCTCCTTGAACATGTTTTCCCAAGTTGGGTTTTTTCCAGGGGCATTGCCCATAAATTACTAGTGTTATATGGAGTGATTTCTTTGTTGTTCATTATTATTTCCGCTGCTATTTTAGTTTCATATCTCTGTCATATAGTATTTATGATTTATTGTTGAATCTTTATAGGAGGTTGAAATATGTTTATGACTTAGTATATATTTGAGCTAAAATTTCTACATCGTATCATAACTGGTGCTCTAAGGTTCAACAGACAAGAGAGTTGGCACTTGATTTGCAGTGCGTTGCAAAGGGGTTTTACCTGGAATAAGGGAAGGGAAGAAAGTAAATGAAGATATGAAACATAATCCAAAGAATACTATGAATGATGAATAAATGCAACATAACATGTTGTCTATAGGGAATCATGAACCTTTGAGTGAGATATGGCTATTGTTATAATATTTTGTGTATCAAAGATGGCTATGAAGGATTTAACCATGGTTTGGGGATAAATCCAAGGAATTATGCCTTGAAAAACTATTATTGGGTTAATAGGACATGATTAAAGCCATGAACTACAACATGAGAAATTTAAAGGGGATCTTTTGCATACGGGTTGGATGAAGTTTCCATTAGGATTTTTTGTGTAGTAGGGATTTATGTTGGGTCCTTGACCATGATTAGTTGATGAAAAAAGGGTCATTAATCCATAAAGTATTATCAAGGCCTTTAACTATAACATCATCCCTTTAAAGGGGATATTTTTCATATGAATGAGAAAGGGTTTCCATTAGGATTTTTTGTGTAACCGGGATGGGTCTTCGGGCCCTGACCATGTTTAGGGGATGAAAATAAGGTCCTTAATCCATAAATGAGTGTAACTAGTCTTATGGGACATGTAATATTATTCAAACAACTAAAAAACAACTTTTAGAAATTAACTTTGTCCTTGAGCGCAATATTGGTACTTTTAGGAGGCTTTACATAAAAGATATGGATCTCATAGATTTGGCTGTAAATTAAGCTTCTAGGGCCCTAGTCCATGAAAAAGGACTCAACCTACCATAAAAACTCAAATTATTGGCCTCTTGGTGGGATATAGGCATCATTAAGAGAATTTGTATACCAGGCATGGGTCTTAAGGCTTTGACCATGGTCAATGAAGGAAAACAAGGGTTGCATGATCTAAATTAGTATTTTAGGGATTATAATTTTTAACATATGAATGGGATTTGGGAAATATTAGAAAAATTTAAATGCATTGGATGGATTTGGAGACTGTGACCATGGTCATGCGAGAAAATAAAGGGTCTTAATATCTAAATGAAACTTTTAATTCTCATGAACCATGCACATGTCCTTGAACCACTATAAAGTTTCTTTCAAGGGGATATTTGGCCTCCAATTGGGATATGTGTGATGTTAGGTGGTTTCATGCACCAAGGATAGGTCTAGAGGTCATAACCATGACAAGGAGAGAAAATAAAGGTACTCAAGTCATATATACATATTTTAAGGATATTGTCCATGAACATGGACTCAAATCACCACATATGACCTCTAAAAAGGATCTTTGATCTCAAAATGGGATATGGGTGCCTATAGTAGTTTTTTCATACCAAGGATGGATCTTGGTGTCTTGACCATGGTAAAGTAGTGAAAAGAAGAGAAATATCAACTAAATGAATATTTGAGGGCTCATGGTATAAAATGTGGTCTTAAACCATTACATTAATCCTTCAAAGGGGATATTTAGCCACCAATTGGGATACATATGCAATTAGGAGAAATTTTTGACCAAGGATGGGATTTTTTATTAATTTATATAAAACATGCTCTATATAAGATATCGTTATCATTAGAGTGGTATGCGGATGCCATTAGAAGGTTTTATGAATTAGGGATGGGTACTATAGCCTTGACCATGGTTGGGTCATGAGTCGAGGGAATTAGGACCTAAGTTAATATTCTTGATCTAATAGGCCATGATCAAGGCCTCAATTTGTCATATAAGTAGGATATGGGTATAATAATGAGTTTTTTCATAGTAGGAATGGCTCTCAAGGAATTTACCATAAAAAAGGGAGGACAATAAGGGCCTTATTCCATAAATGGATTTGTAAGGCTCAATGTCTATGAACATCACCTTCAACATAATCCCTTTAGAGGAAATATTTGGCCTCCAAGTTGAATATGTGTACCATTATGAAATATTTTTCACTAGGGACATGTGCATTAAATAATTAGCCATGGTCAAGCGAGGAAAATAAGTCCCTTGGGTCATTTATGAATCCTTTAGGGATTAAGGGACATAATCAATGCCCTAAACCACATAACATGTTGTCTATAGGGAATCATGAACCTTTGAGTGAGATATGGGTATTGTTATAATATTTTGTGTATCAAATATAGCTATGAAGGATTTAACCATGGTTGGGGGATAAATCCAAGGAATTAGGCCTTGAAAAAATATTATTGGGTTAATAGGCCATGATTAAAACTATGAACTACAACATGAGACATTTAAAGGGGATCTTTTGCATACGGGTTGGATGAAGTTTCCATTAGGATTTTTTGTGTAGTAGGGATTTATGTTGGGGCTTTGACCATGATTAGGTGATGAAAATAGGGTCCTTAATCCATAAAGTATGATCAAGGCCTTAACTACAACATCATCCCTTTAAAGGGGATATTTTTCATATGAATGAGAAAGGGTTTCCATTGGGATTTTTTGTGTAGCCGGGATGGGCCTTCCGGCCTTGACCATGATTAGGGGATGGAAATAAGGTCCTTAATGCATAAATGAGTGTAAATAGTTTTATGGGACATAGAATATTCTTCAAACAACTAAAAAAAAACTTTTAGAAATTAACTTTGTCGTGGAGGTGACCACCCTTCAAACGTGCATTTTTCAAAGACATTAAAAGGTTAAATGATTGAATAATATCTAAACATCTATGACCACCCATATTGCTCTATTATGTCACTGCTCTATGATTTCAATGTTCAACTTGTTACATCTGCATTCTCAATCAAGGTATTTAGCATGTTTATGCATGGAAACAATTCCTCTTTGTATCCCACCTTGTGGAATCACAAGACCTTAACATTGAAATCCTTGGGTTCTTGTCCTTGGATTATTTTTCTGCTCACAATGATTTGTGGAATGTTTAACATCATTGTACATATCATAGAGGAATGAATAAGTAGGCTTTGAGGCAATGTTGAGTAGCAACACCATGTCCATGACACAATGAAAAGAATTGTAATGCTCTTTGTCATTAAGTGTATACAAAAATTACATTCACAGATATATGCAAGCCATAGAAATAGCCTTGTGTATATTATCAACTATATAATGTACATATAACTGTCTTATAACATTATTACATGACATCATGGATTTATTTTAGTCTTCTTTTTTTCTTTCCAGTTCTTAAGCAAATCATCCACGTCCATGTCTTCGTTTACTGGGTGCTCATCAGTAGATGATGTTGTTTCAGTCCTTTCACGCCGAGTACATCTGGTATCGTACCCATGGCGTGGATGCTGCTATGAGGGGCCATCACCTAAAAAAATAAAAAATATTAAATTTATATGGCCAATTTTTAAATATCATTGAAGTGGTTCATTAATATTAAAAAAAAAACTCCGCAATGTAATTATTTACCTGGTCCTCTAGTCAGGACCATTGGAATGGATTCCATCCTATTCACCTGATCTTCAGGTCAAGGATGATCATCTATGAAATTCTATGCCATTGAAACGTCAAAATTTATAAGTACAAAATTATTAAGTATATGATTAATATATAGACATTTTATCGTCGTGGGCCTCAGTCATAGGAACATCTTGGGGCTGCACCTCACTGGGATGGGGCTACTAGGGAGCACCATGATCTTCTAGCGACGTTTCACTATCAATGCTATGTTGTTCAATACTAATGGTTTCATTGATAGTGTTTCTCCCCTGATTAAAACAAAGTAAGACATTAAATTATGGACGATATCAAACATTTACGTATTTTATAAGTAACGAAAGGTTAATGTGGACTGATTTTTATTTACCTTATCCCGCAAATTGGATCTTGGGGTCTGTCCCATGCTTTTCCTACGATCAACCACCTATTTATAACCATACTTGTAACCAAGTTGGAGGTCTTCCTCTGTGGTTTCTGTTCCGAAGTCGTCACCCTGCATTGCATAAGGGTATGGTTTTTTAATGTTTTTCGCTGCAATTACCTTAAAGTTGTAAGGTGATACAAATAATATTCTTAAGATGTTCGAGTACTTACGATTCGTGACGTTAACCTCGAGTAGCCGCCCTGGCCTAACTTGTGTTGGCCATGTTTGGAAATCCTTGCTTTGGTTTCCTTCGAAGTGTCAGACAACCTATCATCAAAATATTCAAGTATGTTATATATAACCACACTTTTATTTAGATCTAAAGAAAAATAAAGTTAGTATTGAATTCAAAAAATTGTAATTTACCTTGGTGTGCCAGTTATTTGTTCTCCTGATATTTTCAAAATATTCTCTTTTTCATCATCAATGATCGCCTTCCACTCCCTCTCTGGAATTGAGGGAGGACGCTTATACCTAGAATTTCTTGTCAAGCTTCGTCTATAAACATCCCAGGTATATTTTAAATATTCACCCACTACAGATGTGACCTCTTTTGTATTGAATGTGTCTACACCAAAGAGGCCTTCAAGATAATCCATAAGTTCCTTTTTGAGGTTAGAATTCTAGCAATTCCACCTCATGTGTAAGGTTGACCCAAAGATAGACAAGGCCTATCTCTCTACGTGCCTATAAAAAAGATCGTTTCCTACACACAAAAAGATATGATCATTAATTTAAAATTAATAATCTAGATGATTTTTGTATGAGGACAACATTAAATGATTAAAATATGACTTAAAACTACCTGGGAATCTTGATTTTTTTAATGGAAGTCCATTATCGTCAACCAAAAATGTGCACAGAAGGGTTCTCGTGCTTGTCACACTTTTAGCTCCAGGAAAATCAACCATCTCAACCACATCACTATGATCCTCATCTCTGCCACAATCTCTAGACTCTGATTGAGGTGTGGATGCATGTCGGTGTGTGTCATGGCTCCTATCTAAATGAGGTGTGGAAGATGGAGAAGTAAATAGTGCTCTAGCAGCTGTATGACCATCCACATCAGGACTCTGTAGCGTCTCTGTAGCACCACTACTACCAACCCCAATATGAACAGGCTCTAAATATTCCTTTATAAAAAAGAAAATGTTTTTTGTGAGATAATGTAAAAGTTAAATAACAAAGTATCTTAATTGAACATATGATTGCATTAAAAAAAAAATAAAAAAAATTATGGTTATTACCTTATATGTGTTAAGTTGTGACATAAGGAGCTTGATCCTTTCTTTGATGTTCGGGGTTTGTTCTGGATGATCTAACAAGCTAACAAGTTCCTTGTTATATTTAATGATCTTTTTTTTTAATAAAAGAATCGGATCAACGCAAGAATAAAACCCCTCCTCATCGGCAGAATCATGATCCACATGGTCTGCTGACTACATATAATTTCAGCAAAAATAATGTTATTTCAATAAAATTATATAAGCAAATAATAAAAACAATGTAAAATGAAAGTGGAAATTGATAACCATTTACATGTTCTGTGACTATCCCTTTTCCACGATCATCCTACCACATTAAAATATAATTGGAACCCACAAATAATTAAAAAAAATTTAATGATAAGAAAAAAACAATGTTAAAGATAATATTTACAACAATGTTAAAGATACTAAAAAAATATAATGCAATAAGTAGAGGTTTCTTAAAGAGGTGTTGCATAAGAACCTACACACTATTTGTCAATGTTTATATTATATTCAAATGATAATCCACTAATAACTCTTCCCCGGGAGCTATATTTTTTATTGTGCATAGGACTACCCGATTCTCTTCACGTCCCTCAAATATGCAATTCGTTTGTTTGTTTGTTGTCCCGGGTCATGTGTTGTTTATAAAACCTACGATATTGTCGGAAGCTTTAGGCCTTCCATCAATATAGATAGTCGCTCCCTTATTTTTATCCTTGTTTATTAGTTGTATATAATTTCCGGTGAGTGCATATATCCGCATATGTTGTATGTACCAGACCAGCTGCATCCAATCGTTATAATTGTAACACGGTCCGACATAGTCCATCAATTCAGTTACTGTATTGTATTTTACAATTATTCCATGCATGGAAAATATCCCCAAGCCATGTAGGGAGGATGGTGCAGTGTGATATGTCCTATTGTTGACAATGAAGTCAACATATATAGGAGGTAGTTCCTTAAGTACCCATTGCTTCACTAGATGTGTATACATGAGTGGAACATCTATGTCTCCTATGCTCTCATCATCATAAGAGCATGATCCTCCTTCGACAAGAAAAAATTTCATGCATCTACAAAATTTTATTATGACTTTTTCACCTTTGGTCCTTATTTTCTTATCATATCTACTAGATGCAGTCGCATTTCCGACCTCTATTTGTCCTAAGATTTCCTCACTCGACGAAGAAATATATGACAGGTACCTGTTTGGTTGTACCTTCAGTTGCATGTGCACATGTTGTTAGTTAGTAGTTCATCATCATATTCACAGATCTAAATAAAAAATTTATATCTTTAGTTTTGGATGCACAGTTAGACTAGGGTGCAATTACCAATATTAGTGGTCAACCACCTAATTTAATGTGATATCCCTTTTGATTTTGGACATATTAAGGACATATTAAAAATGGGAAAACACTAAGGACATGATAAATTTATCATATGGATCTAAGAAAAAAATAGTAGTAAGGTTGTTGTTTGTTGAATTTTTGCAAAATGAACCTAAACAAAAAATTCTCACTTGAACTTAAGCAATGCCATAACTTCTAGAAATGGTATAGAAAAATATAAATAGTAGACTAGGATAACCCAACTAGGCATCCTCTACTCAAGGAAGAGGAACCACATGACACAAAATGACTCTAATTTTTTCTAACCCCCATGTGTTGCATTGTCAACTCCCACAAGGCCATCGTAAACCCCAATACTATAGGAAAACAATAATAGTTTTGTAGGAATGAAAAAAACATAGGGTTGAACATGGTACATAACAACATGAAACCCATATCACATACAAAAAGAAAACACACAAGGATATATCCAAACAAAAAAACATGTTAACAAGGAAAACACATACTTTTCTATGTGCTAAAGACCAACTCAAAAAGAAAACACATATGGACAAATCCAATTTGAAGAACATTGTCACAAGGAAAACACATTCCTTTATATGTGCCAAATACCAACAATTCCAACCAATCTACTAGTGTATGCAAGAGGTAGCAATGAAACTACCCACAATCCTATGGAAAAACAACCCTCCTCCATGAAATGTTTTACCACACATAGACAACCACTACAAAACACCATAATCGAGACCAAACCCAAGAGAGGAATGAAAAACATAGGACAACAACCAAATTCCAGAGTGCACCATGATCACCAAGACAACCACAACAAAAAACCATAATCGAGACCATAACCATGAAACCCATGGGAAACATAGAGCACCCACAAAATTTTAGGCTATGCCACAATGAGCACAATTCATGGCCCACTAAATTCTATAGTACACCACGACCAATCAACTTATTAGATACCAGATATAGGAAACTCCATAGTGCACCACAACAATCAAGATAACCACAACCATATATCATAGTTGATAATACATATAAAAAACCCATGACAAGAACACACCACCCACCAAATTCTAGGATACACCATGACAAGCATGGACCACCAAATCCTGACAACAAAAAAAACACATGCTAAACCATATTGAACAAGGAAAATGAACATAAATTCCCTCATAGTCATCTCATTTCCACCTCACGCATACCTTCGTACATGAATTGGTAACCTACAAGTTTTTTGAAAAATGGAAAATAAACATATATTCCCTCATATTCATCTAATTTACACCTCCTTCCACCTTCATATATGAATAGGTAGCCTCCATTAAAACTTACAGAGTTGAATAGGTAGCCTCTATTAAAACTTACAGATTTGAAGGAAGATTATTATTTTTATCTTTTGACATAATACCCTAGAAATCCCAAGAGACATTTCCCCAAATCCAATAAGAAAAACAATAAATCCACATATCAAATGTTCTCAAAACCTAGATTAATATGGAATTTTCAAATGTCTTAGGTAAACGTAAGAAATATTTTTCTATTTTGTAGATGTACGATTGAACCAATAGAGAAAAAGTGTACATGGAGATAAAAATCCCATGTAGCGACTAATTGGACCAATAAAGAGAAAGTTCATAACACATGAGATAACAGTTCCATATAGGGACTAATTGGACCAACAAAGAGAAAGTACAAAAAACATAAGCTTAAAGTCTCACATAGGGGGGTCTATTGAAGGGGAATTTGATTTTATTCACCCAAATTCGTTGTAATATCTCTAGTTTATAGGTAGCATGGAGATCCATAGCCAACATGGACACTACCCCTATTGTAAAATAATATAAATCTATCAATTTGTTCGTAAACAGGAGGACCTAATTGCTGAGAACGATTTCTCTATCTTCTCATCTATTAGTAGAATCCATGTCCAGGAATATAATCATAATGTAGGGTCTATTTTTATCATGGAGTCTCTATTACAACATAAGAGGAAAATCAATGCTTTAAATCTCAAATTTGTCAAAGAGATTTCAATATGTTGCTTTCAATGCCAAGATGTATGTTGGTTAAATGCCTATGCAAAATAAAGAAAAATAATATGTTCATCAAATTCCTCTAGATTTGGACATGGTTGGGGAGGCCCGAGACTCTTATTCCTATCCAATGGAGAAAGAGGAAGCTCACAATATGTATGTTTTTCATTAATTTCAGGTGTTCGTGTACTACAAAGTCTATCTAGTATTAAGTGTCATCTATAGGATTTGTAATAGTAAAAGTTCACAATCCTCTACAAAGGATAGAATTGCATTTTTGGTAGACAAGCATCAATTGTTTTAACAAACTATGAATCATAGACTGTGGGACAAACCATTTTTTTGTATTCTTACGTTGACCAATACAACTATAACAAATGTTTCTTCATTATTTAATGAGCACTCAAACTATTCTCACAAATCCTATTAAGGTTCCTCTTCATCCTTGTCATTATTCTTGAGGTGAATATTATTTTGTTTGGAACATTTTTTCCACCAATACCATTTTTTATTACACCCAAAGTAAAATCCCTTAGCTTGTATCTCTTCCATTTCCTTTATTTTGATTATGGTGTGCTTATGCATTTTTGTGTTATTTAGAACATATCTATCATTACTTCAGGCCATGGATCCTATGAGAGAATTATGCTTATTTACATTATTAGATCCAATATAACAAGCTAACTTGATTGGTGTGACCATAATAGTTGGGACCTATATTTTGATTTCAATGTTGGGTTACATCATTTAAGCCATGCAAGTAAAGGCCTTGTTAGCATCTAGATATGCACCTTTGTATTTTAGGCACTAACTATTGCAAAAGTTGTAGATCCAAAGGTTGTTCTTCTATAACATTGCATGAGAATGATGGGGTCCATTAAACCTTGATTTTGTTAAGGTTTATGTTCATTAAAATTTTAAGCTCTCTATTGTTCCTTCTAAATTAAATGGATATTTGTTGGACGGTAAAGGCATCATCCCATAATCTTCTTGTTGAGAGTGAAATGAAAATATGGGTATGCACTCTTAAAGTATTCATGCCCATGTCAAACCCATCTAACATCTACGAAGATGATATTGAATATGGATGACCTAACCTATCGTCATCAATAAGCCTAGCAAGTGTATGAGCTAGCTAATTGTTTGAGGTTTGTGCCTATTGGATGGATGTCAGTTGTTCATGTGCGAGCTAGATACTTGTCTAAAGTATGTACCTATTGGTTGGCAGGAAGTTGACTGCATACAAGCTACAACTCTAAGGCCCTTTTATATTACTAAGGCCTATTGGTATTCATGAAGACTAGGGTTCCAGCTACAGACCTACCATTGAATTCCAAGTATTTTGGAGAATTGGACTCAAACAAGATTTCACTAGGCTCTAATAATACTTCAGATCCATAGGAATTAAGTAGATTTGTCATTTCAAATATATCCAATGCAAGAACTTTCTTAGAAACATGGTACCTAGACTTAAGCCTAATGCATAATATTTTAGGTTTGGATGCCTTGGTGGGCCTGGGGTTCCATGGATTAAGTTCGTTAGACACTTGAAACTTGCTAGAAGCATATTGCATCAGAGTTTTGCATGCATGAGGAATAGGGAAATCAAGAGAATTTAAGGATACAATGAGTTGTTATGAGAGAGAGTCCAAGATCTCAAAATCCCAATATAATGACATATGAAATAATCATGTACGTACAAGGGGATTAAAGAAAATAAGATTGAGAGAACACCAAGTGACCACATTAATACAACCACATCCACTCTCATGTTTCTCCATGGTAGAATGCATCAAGTACACAAAGGTACGAGTCTATGATAGTTGGATATGATGTGGACTAATGATTAAATGTCATGTGGTAGTGGGGCCCACCACTAAAATAATTATACATTGCAGTATTATTTTACAAAATGTTTGATTGATATTGAGGTAAATAATAAGTAGAGGGTTGAGTCTCCTGAAAGGTGAATAAAATATACAATTTCTTTTAAACACAGATTGGAGGGCCCTAGAGCCTCCAGATGACTGTAATATTTCAGACAATATCTTCTATGAGGAAACTTTTCTCTGAGTTTTGCCTCTTTTTGGTTGGAAGAAAGATGAGAGGTATGGCTTTGGAAATATAGATAGGACATGATGTATATTCTGATTTTAGTTTTGAAATATTGAATATAATGTTTGTTTCATGGAAAACAATTGGTGTGGATATGCCTCAAAATTTTAAACTGGATAGAAAATATTATATTTTCCTCAGGCTTGCTGATAAAAAACATCTTCTTGAACTCATGGATCTATTGTACATATTGCTAATAGCTTGGCAAAGAAAAACATTGTTGGTTTCTTACATCTTGTCTTGTGATCTAATTATAAAAAAATAAGGATTTAGCGATGTTAAATTTGTATGGAAATTAACAACCATGTCCATCAGAAAGCACCACATAATGTATTATATTTGGAGTTCCTCTATAGCACTGCAAGGGGAATATGGTGATGTCACATGTTTTGGGACAACAAATTCCTGCCAAAAGTCCCATGTGCCACTATCTCAATGACTTCAAAGAAGTCAGTTGATATAAGCATATGTTCAGTGGTTTTCCAAAGTATATTGTCATTCTTGACCAACTTGATGGGCAAGGTAATATACATGTTTGTAAACATTAATTTTGAAAATTTGCATGGATGGAAAGAATGATTTTCTGAAATTAAATAGAAAATAATACAGAAAGATAATCCACTATGGGAGACACTGTAGAAGGTTATTTAGGTCTTTTCGAGATTTTATTTTCTGTCCTCAAAAAATGTTTGGCAGCTTGCTTCATGCTGTTGGGATCAAAAGATACACAGACACCAACATGGGCATTCTTTTGTAAGATAGATGATGAATTCAAATAATGAAAAAGAAGTTAATGTCACCATGAAGGACCTAATAGAAATGAGTCAAAGAATATTGTACAAATAGTTGGTTCAAGGGACCCAACAGGGCAACCTACAACAAAAATGTATGAAAGAAGAGATGACACTGGATTAACTACTTAGTATGATGGGCAGTTGTGGATGACGAGGAGTTGAACTTGATGAGAGTAGAATCCGGGTGGCAATGATTTTTTACAACAAATTATAAACTTATACTAGGCAGGGATAGGGTTATTCATGATCTAGAACGAGACAATGGCCTGATGACTTTGGAATTACTTATGATCAACATGGATTAGTAAGGCTTGGTGTAGTGATTCATAATGATGTATCTAACTTCAACATTGAAGTGAGGGTGACTAGGAGATTAGTATTTATAGTTATAAGCAAGATAAATATAATCAGTCAAGGAGCACTCATTAAATGCTAGAAAAAAAGCTAATGTTGACTGGTAGATTAGAATAAGGACCTCCTAACATGATGGAGTAAATATTCTTGGCAAGATCAAAACAAATTATGGGGCTGGATAGCGCATCTCTGAAGATCAAGAAATTGTCAAAGATCTTGTCAAAATAAGGGATATGGGGCATGGTTGTGTTTATTGAGGGGTTCTCTTTTATATCTCCTTTTAGTAGTAGTAATAATAATAATAATCTATTTTTAAGGTCACAACCAAGACAAACACCAAATTGGTGTATGAGACCCCCTCCATCTAACGATTTTACTGGTAAAGTCTATGGTGGTATACATACACTACCCCCTCTGGATTTGAACATATGACCTCTTAGAAGAAAACTACAACTTCTGGTCTACCAAGGGGATTTAATAAGGCATAATCTGTTCTACCTGTGGGATCAAAGGAAAAATATGGTCTACCAAGGGGAATACTACAACTTCTGAGGATACAAATGACAATGGAAATGACACTATTGGATCTCGATGATGTTTTGGAATCATGGAGGTGCAATATTAACAATTGTTGCACCTAGAATAAGATTAAGGGACTATTGAAACATTGATATTTATCAGTTGATATAAAATAAATTCTCACTATCTCAAGGAGATAACTACCTTTTTCAAATTTTGAACTACGCTTTGAGCAAAATTCTTATTTTTTCCAAACTAACATCCACAACCAAACTAACCAATAAAAGAAGAAAAAATGAACATGTTTTAAATAAAAAAAATGGACTGTAATGCGTCACTACTGTTAACGGTTTTCCTAGTATACAGTATAGGACTCGACAAAAAATTTGATTTTGCAATTCTTTGGACATGACAACTGGATGAGTATGGCCAATCTTCTCCAGATTATCCTAATTTTGTGAAAACAAGTTCGCAATGTATACACATAATTTGAGACTTCCTCGAGTCTCTCCCATAACAAGTGTCATTTTTTTCAAACAAACGTCAAAAGCTACTGCCTTCAACAGATACAATTTACAAAAATATGGGAGATCTATGATATTTTTGGTTAAAGAGTTATTTTCAGTGAAACAAGAATCACGCTTTAAATTGCAATTTTCCAAGTTTGAATTGGATCAACCTCCAAACAAGTCGATCCAAAGGTCACCGATTCAAACTCACATTAAACAATTTTGACTCAGTAAACACAAGTCAACCTCGTGATTTTGGCATGGATCGCAAGTCAAGGGCAGATTGTGCCAGTTGGCCTATGGAAGCAATTTTCTGTGGGTTTTCTCTAATTGTTTATGCCTGTTTGAACTAGCTTCTTCTCTACCAGTCAACTAAAAGTGGAAAATAGAGCTACAGGAGGTTGAATTAATCCATTTAAGTCCATCCACTGACCATTCTAGACATCTATGGGTAGGGGATAAGAAGGCGTAGGCAATCCAATTCTTAGGGATCTAAATATTGCATAAAAACAATTCTTAGGGCGTATTATTAGGGCGTATGGGAAAGGGAGAAGAAGGCGTAGGAAATCCTACAATTCTTAGGGCATATGGGAAGGGAAGAAGGAGGCGATATGTCCATCTCCTTCCAACATAAGAATGGAACTAACCAAACTTGTAAAAACAAAAATACTAATCTTGAATTAGCAATGTAAATTCAAGTGTCCAGAGGTACTCACCATCCTTTCCCTCGACTTGATGAAGTGTGATGGAATCGACTGTCACAATTCATTGTGTAGTTGTAGGGCCTCCTTATCTCAACTGCACAAGGGTTCTCTCCTCCCTCTCTCTAGGTTCGATTGAATGGTGACCGAGTTCGGTTGGGTTCGATTGAATGGTGGTCGGGGTTCTCTCCTCTGCTCCCTCTCGCGCCTTATTTCCTCTGTCTCACTGCGCTAGAATGGCGGGGTTTTAGATACATGGGGTTTTCACTCTAGTGTTGTTGTGGGATCGTTTTTGTGTGTGAAATATGGGCACGGGCTCATTATACAATTCATTTTTTTTTATTTGTTATTTATTTGTTTTTTTATGTTTTGTTATTTTTATTATTGTTTTTAATATAATTAATATATATCAATTATATATAATAATAATAATAATAATAATAATAATAATAATAATAATAATAATAATAATAATAATATTCTAGGACAATTGTCAATACCCCGACAAGTGTTAATATATCATTTCACCGAAAACAAGTTTCAATACCCCACAATCACAAGATTTATATCATGACATTGGAGTAGAGTCCACATTAGGAACATCAAGAGTAGTGGCAAGGCCGATACACTCATAACCCTAGAAAAATATCCCATCAAACAAATAACAATGATTTTGGTGTAAGGTCTAATGCCTTGTTGGATTACTGAGAGGGGGGGTGAATCAGTAATAGCTTAATTATAATCATTTTTCTTCAAATGTTATATCAATGTACAATTATTATCTAATAATGAGCAGTAGGAAATAAAAAATCACACACATACACAGTACACCAGTGTTTTACGTGGAAACCCAAATCGCGAGAAAACCACGAAATGATTTTTCTTATATGTCTTGAAGAATTACATTCATTGGAAGCACCAAATTCCTTTGTTTTCCAGCTGCAACTGGAAGGAGGCTCCAACCCCCTACTTTCTCAGGCCATAACCTGAGGGAAGCTCCAACTCCCCAATTCTCTGGCTACAAGCATAAGGAGGCTACAACCCCCAATGTTCTCCAACTACAACCGGAAGGTGGCTACAACCACCTGTCCTTGCCCCGTCCTGCCACCCTGAAGTAGAAGTAGAATGATAGAACCACTGTCATACTATCACTATGAGATATACCGTTGTAAACCTGTACTAATAAATATGAACTATGCATCAACCATGCATCAACCTGTACCTCAACCTGTAATCAACCTGTACCATAAACAAGTGCATCAACCATGCACCAACCTGTAATCAACATGTACCATAAACATGTGCATCCAACCATGTACCAAGTATGTACCAATCATATGTCAACTACTCATCAAATATGACTCATCAATATGTACCAACATCATCAACTATACACCTCATGTATGTGCGCCAACTCATCAACTACTTGTCTCAATCATCTACTCAACATGTACCACAACCAAAAGCCCTCATCAATTTCATCATCCAAATCTGATTTGTATCTCTATAATAGACCTAGTGTATATAATCACATTCCTACAAACCTTCCTTAACTTTAAAAACAAGAGACTAACATTTTCATCAAACTTTTCTTTAGTCTCACATGCCTAGTTTTGGATTAGTCAACAACCCTAACTTGATGTAATCATAAATTTGAACCTGTAATGTATAAATATCTAAAACTGATACACAATGTTTTTCAGTGTGTTTTGTGCAATTCCTCTAAGTTTAAATACTTGGAACCTCTTAGAAAAGGAGTTATAGCAAAAATGACATACCTTGCTGAATTATGGCTTATTCAGAGAGCTAACTTGTAGAGCGTGCCCCACACAAAATATTTGATGAATTGATCTGAAAATATTACAAAGAATACTAAAGATAGTCCCCTAACCAACACATTTTGTCTCACTAAATTTGGATCTGTTATGAAGAAGTTATGACGTTTTTACCCGAAACACTTGATTTTGACTAGTTTCAGGACTGACCACAAACCCTATTTTCCACGGAGTGTAACTCCGAAAATACAACGAACCACAAGCTAAATTTTTTACCACAGATATTTGGATATGTTTTATCACTTTCATAGCTATTTCATGGTCTGAATCATTATATAAAACACATTATAGCGAAAATGGTGAGATGACCTGTAAATAACATACCTTAGAAAGCACCATCAAAAGAATTTATCCTTCCTTGCATTTCGGCCTTATTTTCTTCACCTTCACTCAGAATTCTGGTTTAGATATCCTTGGTTACCTCAAACACATATATATATTCAATATTCTCAAGTGTGATTCAAATGAGAGAGCCTTGCCTCTTATTTATACTCTCCAAGTAGCTTCCTTAAAAACA
>ML783378.1:581331-594507 GCA_009831015.1 Picea engelmannii | reverse complement strand
TACTGTATCACTGAGACCATTCAAAAGTGCATTTATGGATTTGGAATTATTCTCACCGAGTTTCACTGCTTTGTCATTTGTTGGTGGAACTGTTGGTGCTATGTATCCATCTACAATTGATTTCCAAACTTGAAATCCCTGTGTCTGTATATATGTCTTCATCCTTATGCTCCAAAAAGTAGACATCTATCCAACAAAATATGGTATTCCATTTTTATACGAGTTGGTACTCTCCATGATCTAACTTTCAGTGGTTAAACTGATTTCTAACGGAACTTGCTCTAATACCAATTGTTGGATTACTGAGAGGGGGGGTGAATCAGTAATAGTGTAATTATAATCCTTTTTCTTCAAATGTTATATCAATGTAGAATTATTATCCAATAATGAGTAGTAAGAAATAAACAATCACACACATACACAGTACACCAGTGTTTTACGTGGAAACCCAAATTGGGAGAAAACCATGGAATGCTTTTTCTTATATGTCTTAAAGAATTACATTTATTGGAAGCACCAACTTCCTTTGTTTTCCAGCTGCAATTGGAAGGAGGCTCCAACCCCCTACTTTCTCAAGCTACAACCTGAGGGAAGCTCCAACTCCCCAATTCTCTGGCTACAACCATAAGGAGGCTACAACCCCCAATGTTCTCCAGCTACAACCGGAAGGTGGCTACAACCACCTATCCTTAACTCGTCCTGCCACCCTGAAGTTGATGTCGACGCCATCACTCCACAACCCGCAGGTCGGAAGGTCCACGTCAACACAGGATCTTTCCTTTACCACGGCCCGAAGAACTCTAACGTTCTTCTATTTCCCTATCATGAAATATGCACCCACAGAAAATATCTCATTGGATATCCCTTTTTCTTCGGGAAATCAGACTTCACAACTTTGTGAATCCTATGGCCGAGCATTGGTCTCTCGAATCTCCGAAACCCGACAACAGTCAACGCTGACCTTTTCCTTTCCTTATCGAAATTTTCCCTATCGTGATTTCGGTGATCGTGAGGTCGAGAAACTTGCTTCCCCGACTCCCAAATCTCGATTAGCCGAAACTCCAATACACATGCAAGTTTGACTTTTCAACGATCCTTTCACCTGTCGGCTTTTCAGATTTTGCAATATCGTGAATCCTGATGCAAAGAGTTCGGGATTTCACTCCATGAAACTCTGAAATAGGATGCCACCTGTCTGCTCGTTGACCCCTCTGTGGCCCACATGATCCTTGGACTTTTGGGATATCGCAGTTCATGATTTTGCGATTCCTGTTGCAACATTCATGGGACTTCAACCCACGAAAACCCGATGCAAATTTTCACGTGTAAATCCCACATCCCTTTGTGGCTCAAATCTACGGTCCTACCTCTCTCGAGCTTTCAGCCTTTAGGAAATACTCGCCGTATCTCCCCTGTTTCTCTGCGAGATCTAACGGCTCACGGGATTTTTCAAATCCTCCACAGAGAATTACGACTGTCCGTTCCTCCTTGGCAATTCCTGTGGATGACCAAGTGTTCCTCCACAAACTGTCCACCTGCGGTGCGAGCTTACGACGCCTACTAATCACTCCATGGCACAAACTTCCTGTGCAACCCTCTGGCAATTTCTCGAAGGTCCTATACCTCCTGAGCTTTCTTACAACTCTGAGCCTTAGAGAAGACTCTTGCGCGCACTCCTTGCGGAAACTTTCAGACACTTCCAAGCGCTGAATTTCCTTTGACTCTGTGCACACCTGCAGTAGCAGTCTCTTAATGCTTCACTCAGGTCCGCAACCCTGAGACTTTACTCGGCTTGCACACTCCTTGCACGACTCCTGTGCCAACTATACTTTTGAGTGAATGAGAACAAGAGCTACCTATCTGAACCCTTTGTCGACGCACTTCTTGCAGACACTTCAACTGCACTCCTTGCAGGAACTCTTGCTCATATAGAGAAACAATTGAAACTCATTCCTACTTCCTCTCAGACTTCAAACTCAACATGAAATCATATACACAACATATAAAGCAATGTATAACAGGAAACAATCATTATGAGCATATCATTCAACCTCAATACACAGAGAACCAACATGAAACCATGAATTTGAATCAACCTCTTTCTATTAATCCAAATATTTGCACATGGGTGTTCTTACACAACTCTCTTCTTTTCTTCTATGCTCTTCTCTGATTATGCATGCTAATGTTACAATACACAATGAGGGTGTCTATATCCCGTTTCCCTCTTGCGCTCTAAAACTGTCTAATCTAGAATTGAATTCTATCTACTTTACATTAACTACCATAAATGCCTTCTACCTACTAAGGACGAGAGCAATCCGCTCAAGGTCCGTTTACATTATACAAGTGCACCTTCATTCAATTATCATATTTATGTTTGGTGCATCATCTTCAAGGTAATTTCAAAATTTGTGTTGGGCGCTTGTCCAACTGTCTTTTGCTTCCGCGCTGGCTCGCTTGATGTTGGCGATGCTCCTGCATCATACTCCCTCGCTTGAAAATTTTCATGGGCTCCTGTCCATGAACTCACGCACTATGTGTCCATGCTTCTGGATCTCCGCTTCATTCTCCCAGCTGGCATCTTCAACTGGATGGCCCTTCCATTTGACCAGATACTCAAAGTATTCTTTCCTTCTGGTCTTCTTACCAATTCTTTTATCCAATATGTGCTCCATCTATGGCTTATCTGCAACTGGCATCTGCTTTGTCCACTGAATCACTGGCTGTTCATTTCCTATTCCTGCTTCCTCAGCCTTATATGGGTACAAATATAAGATATTGAATATCGGAGAAATTCCGATCCCATCGGGTAATTCAATCTTGTAAGCATTCGCCCCAAATTTCTTCAAGACCCTACATGGTCCGATTTTCTTCAATTTCAGCTTACTATATGTTCCTTTCGGGAACCTTTCTTTCCTCAAATGTGCCAGAATCAAGTCACCAACCTCAAACTGAGGTTGTCTTCTATGTTGATATTCTCTACACTTATATTCCTGACTTAAATTATGCAATCTCTCCTTCACCTGGCTGTGAAGTTCCTTCATCGCCTTTGCAAAATCTTCTGCACTAGCGCTCCTAGTCGCAGTCTGTTCTGAATCCCTCAGTTCAGAAATTCCTCTCGGCTGCATGCCATAGACAACTTGAAATGGACTTTTCCCTATGCTCCTGTTAACTGAATCATTATAAGCAAACTCTGCCTATGGTAATATGTTGTCCCACTGGCTGTGGTGCTCTATCACCAAGCTTCTCAGCAAGTCTCCCAGACTTATGTTCACTACTTTTTTCTGTCCATCCGTCTGAGGATGATATGATGAACTAAATGACAAGTTAGTTCCCAACTTCTTGCATAAGGTCCTCCAAAAATTCCCTATGAACTTTGTATCTCGATCTGAAACTATACTCCTTGGAAAGCCATGAAGTCGAATGACTTCTTTGAAGAACAGATTTTCAATGTGAGTTGCGCCACTGGTTTTCTGACATGGAATGAAATGTGCCATCTTGGAAAATCTATCCACCACCACAAAGATTGACTCAAATCCTCTTTGTGTTCTTGGAAACCCTAATACAAAATCCATGCTAATTGCATCCCATGACCTTTCTGTTATGGGTAATGGTTGATAAAACCCCGCATTCTGTCTTCTTTCCCTTGAATGCTGGAAAATTCTGCATCTATCCATGAATATTTTGACATCCGCTCGCATTCCTGGCCAAAAATATGACTCATTCATTTTTGCAAATGTCTTGTCATGACCAAAGTGTCTTGCCAATCCTCCACTATGTTTTTCCTTCAGCAGATTCTCCCTCATGGAGCATTTCAGAATACACAGTTGATTACCCTTGAACAATAATCCTTCCTGAATCATATATTATTCCCATTGACTTTTGTCTCTGAGAACTGGATTCTCAGTTGCTTCGTACACCTCTTTAAAATCTTGATCATCTGCATACATGTCCCTGAGATCATCAAAACCCAACGTTTTGACTCTAAAATCCTGCAACAACAAACACTTCCTGCTCAAAGCATCATCAACTTTGTTAGTAGTACCAGAAATATGTTTAATCACAAAAGTGAAATTCTGCATATACTCAACCCATTTAACATGTCTCTGATTCAACTTCTCCTGTTGAGTCACAAACTGCAATGCATGGTTGTCACTGTATAAGACAAACTCTTTCGGGATCAAGTAATGCCTCCATTTCTTCAATGCCTGTATGATAGCATAAAACTCCTTATCATATGTGGAGTACTTCACTTTCTCCTCATTCATATTCTCGCTGAAGTATGCTATTGGCCTGTCTTCCTAACTCAAGACTTCCCCGATTGCAAATCTACTTGCATCGCATTTCACTTGAAATGTCTTTCGGAAATCCGACAACACCAAAACTGGTTGTTCCATAATCTTCCTCTTCAACAAATTAAAACTTTTCTCAGCCTCTTCTGTCCAGTGAAAAGACTTTGTCTTTTCTTCACTGTATCCATCATCGCTGCACTAATTCCACTGAAATTCCTGATGAACTTTCGGTAGAAACTAGCCAATCCATGAAAAATTCTCACCTCAAATATATTCTTCGGTGATGGCCAATTCTTGATTACCTCCACCTTATCTGGGTTCATCCTCAACTCATCTGCAGAAATAACAAATCCCAAGTAAATGAGCTCTGTCTTCATGAATGAGGACTTCTTCATGTTTATCAACATCTTCTCCTACTGTAACCTTTGCATCACTGTAGCCAAATGCTTCAGATGCTCCTCCACTGTCTTACTGTAAATCAATATGTCATCCAAATATATGATAACAAATTTTCCGATGAACTTCCTCAGGACTTCGTTCATCAATCTCATGAAGGTACTTGGCACATTTGTTAAGACAAATGGCATAACACGCCATTCATACAACCCTTTGTTTGTTTTGAATGCTGTCTTCCATTCATCACCTTCCCTCATGCGGATTTGATGATAACCTCTTTTCAAATCAATCTTTGAAAAATACTTTTCTCCACTCAAGAAATCCATTAGATCATCCATCCTCGGCAATGGAAATCTGTACCTGATGGTTATCTTGTTGATCACCCTTGAGTCAATACACATCCTCCAACCTCCATATTTCTTCGGACTAAGTACTGTTGGAACAACAAACAGACTCAAGCTTTCCCTGAACAAACCTTTGTCCAACAACTCCTGGACTTGTCTCTTGACCTCTTCATTCTCTTGCGGCGTCAATCTGTACACGACTTTGTTTAGCAAACTAGCTCCTAGTATGAGATCAATATGATGACTCACACTTCTAATTGGTGGCAACGAACGAGGTAATTCGTCCACTACTATATCAACGAACTCTTCCAGCAGTTCCTGAATTTCTTCTGGTAAATCATCCACTCTTGTGTTGGTCAAAACAAGTCTAGGCTTTCTAACGACTATGAACTGTGGATCCTCCTTCTTATTCACCTCTGTAAGAAGTTCCTTCCCACTCATGAGAAGTACTGTGTTTCTTACTTCAGGATTTACCTCCTTATCCTTAATTGGAAGCAACATGTGAGTCCTCCCATTTTTCTCTAGGGTGTATGTGTTCATTCTCCCATCATGAATCACATTTCTGTCATATTGCCATGGTCTACCCAACAATATATGAAAAACATCCATAGGAATGACATCACATAATATCTTATCATTATGTCCTCCTATCTTGAATTCAACTAAACATTATTTAGTGACATTTACCTGATGTCCTTTTTGTAGTTGCAAAATTATGTACGGGCTTGGATGATCAATCGTCTATAGCTCCAGCTTCTCTACCATCTCGGTTGAAATGAGATTATCCATGCTACCACTGTCTACAATGAACTTTCATAACCTATCCTTGGTCTTGCAAGCAGTTCGAAAAAGTTTGGTCCTTTGGACTGAACTCTCCACCTCCTTCTCTGGTGTCAAAAGAGATTTTTTCATCATCAGTGATCTTATGCCTTTAGCGTCTTCTGCCTCAACATCCCACCTATGTGCTTCAGCGATGTGAGTTTTTCCACTCTCCTTATTTTTATCTGGACACTCGTAAGACTTGTGCCCATTCTTTCCACATGTGAAGCATGTTATTACTCCACCTCTCCCTCTTCCTCTACCTCTAGTACGAGGAAAAGTGTTGTTGTCAGCATAATATCCTCTCTGCTCAGTATGTTGTCCTCTTTGTTCATCATATTTCCCATGCTATGAACTTCCACCTCTCTTTGTTTGAGTCTGAGGTTTCTTCCAGTCTTCCTTAGGCTTCTGATATTTGTTCTGGGCAACTGATTTTCCTCTGGGCTGACTTCTGCCTCGGCCTCTCTGACTCTTCTTTTGGCTCAAATTTTCTTCTTCTTTCAGAGCCATCTGATAAGCATCTTCCACTGTTCGGATGGTTACCATGCTCATCTCATCCTGGATATCATATCTCAGGCCATTCATATATCTGACAAATTTTTCATCATCGCTCTCCCGATGACCTGCCCTGATGTTCAGTTTGTAGAATTCCTCAGTGTATTCTTTCACTGACATCAGCTTCTGTCTCAGGTTCTGCATCCTCCTGAACAAAGAAATTTGATAATCTCTGGGGATGAATTTTGCCTTCAACTTCGCGATCATTCTGTCCCAGCTTTTGATCTTCTGTTTTCCCTTGCAACGTCTGTCATCTTGTATCTCATCCCACCACAATGCTGCATGTCCCTTCAATCTTGTGACAGCATGCTTGAATTTCTTGTCCTCTTCGACATCTTCATAGTCAAATTATGTGTCTAGATCTCTAATCCAGTCTAGAAGCTCCTCTGCATCCAAGTTTCCCTCATAAACTGGAATGTCCATCTTCGCTCTTGCACCCATTCTTGCAATAGCTCTAATCAAATGTTCGTTTGATGCATGTTCAGTTGCAACTTCTTCTTCATGTTCAACCTCAATCTCACTTTCAGAATCACTAAGATCCCCAGCACTAACTGTGCATGTTTGTGTTGTCTCCATGTCTTCGAGTCTAGCTCGTAGATCATGCATCTCTCTCTCCATGACTGGATCTGTCATCTGCCTGCCCCTTCTTCTCGGCATTTCCCTATCCTCTGGATCAGGTGTTTTCCTGTCCCTTCTCCTTGGCGGCATGGTGAATTCTATATCTTCTCTGCTACAGAAAGAAAATAACCTTTAATAGCTCTGATACCACTTGATGTCAATGCCTTCACTCCACAACCCGCAAGTCGGAAGGTCCACGTCAACACAGGATATTTCATTTACCACGGCCCAAAGAACTCTAACGTTCTTCTATTTCCCTATCGGGAAATATGCACCCACAAAAAATCTCTCATGGGATCTCCCTTTTGCTTTGGGAAATCGGACTTCGCAACTTCGCGAATCCTATGGCCAAGTGTTGGTCTATCCAATCTCTGAAACCCAACACTAGTCAATGATGACCTTTTCCTTTCCTTATCGGAATTTTCCCTATTACGATTTCAGCGATCGTGAGGTCGAGCAACTTGCTTCCCCGACTCTCGAATCCTGATTAGCCGAAACTACGATACACGTGCAAGTTTGACTTTTCAACGATCCTTTCACCCATTGGCTTTTCATATTTAGCAATATCACAAATCTTGATGCAAAGAGTTCAGTATTTCACTCCATAAACTCTGAAATAGGATGCCACCTGTCCACTCGTTGACCCCTCTGTGGCCCACACGATACTCTGACTTTCGAGATATCGCAGTTCATGATTTTGCGATTCCTGTTGCACCGTTCATGGGACTTCAACCCACGAAAACCCGATGCAAATTTTCACGTGTAAATCCCACGTCCCTTTGTGGCTCAGATATACGATCCTGCCACTCCTGAGCTTTCATCNCGAGATTTCGCAAATCCTCCACAAAGAATTACGACCATCCGTTCCTCCTTGGCGATTCCTACAGATGACCAAGTGTTCCTCCACAAACTGTCTTCCTGCGGTGCGAGCTTATGATGCCTGCTAATCACTCCACAGAACAAACTTCCTGTGCAACCCTCTGGCGATTTCACGAAGGTCCTATACCTCCTGAGCTTTCTTACAACTCCGAGCCTTAGAGAAGACTCTTGCGCGCACTCATTGCGGAAAATTTCAGACACTTCCAAGCGCTGAATTTCCTTTGACTTTGCGCACACTTGCAACAATAGTCTCTTAATGATTCACTCAAGTCTGCAACCCTGAGACTTTACTCAGCCTGCACACTCCTTGTACGACTCCTGTTCCAACTATACTTTTGAGTGAATGAGAAAAAGAGCTACCTATCTAAACCCTTTGTTGATGCACTCCTTGTGGACACTTCAACTGCACTCCTTGCAGGAACTCTTGCTCAGATAGAGAAACAATTGAAACTCATTCCTACTTCCTCTCATACTTCAAACTCAACATGAAATCATATACACATCATATAAATAAATGTATAACAGGAAGAAAACATTATGAGCATATCATTCAACCTCAATACACAGAGAACCAACACGAAACCATGAATTTGAATCAACCTCTTTCTATTAATCCAAATATCTGCACATGGGTGTTCTTACATAACTCTCTACTTCTCTTCTATGCTCTTCTCTGATTATGCATGCTAATGTTACAATACACAATGAGGGTGTCTATATCCTGTTTCCCTCTTACGCTCTAAAACTGTCTAATCTAGAATTGAATTCTCTCTACTTTACATTAACTACCATAAATTCCTTCTACCTACTAAGGACGAGAGAAATCATCTCAAGGTCTGTTTACATTATACAAGCACACCTTCATTTAATTATCATATTTATGTTTGGCGCATCATCTTCAAGGTAATTTCAAAATTTGTGTTGGGTGCTTATCCAGCTGTCTTTACTTCCGTGCTGGCTCGCTTGATGTTGGCGATGCTCCTTCATCAGAAGTAGAAGTATAATGATGGAACCACTATCACACTATCACTATGAGATATACTGCTGTAATCCTACACCAATAAATCTGAACCATGCGTCAACCATGCATCAACCTATACCTCAACCTCTAATAAACCTGTACCATAAACAAGTGCATCAACCATGCACCAATTTGTAATCAACCTGTACCATAAACAAGTGCATCCAAACATGTACCAAGTATGTTCCAATCATGTTTCAACTACTTATCAACTATGACTCATCAATATGTACCAACATCATCAACTATCCACCTCATGTATGTGCGCCAACTCATCAACTACTTGTCTCAGCCATGTACTCAACATGTACCACAACCAAAATCCCTCATCAATTTCATCATCCAAATCTTATTTTTAGCTCTATAATAGACCTAGTGTGTATGATCACATTCCTGCAAACCTTCCTTAACTTTAAAAACAAGAGACTAACATTTTCATCAAACTTTTCTTTAGTCTCACATGCATAGTTTTGGATTAGTCAACAACCCTAACTTGAAGTAATCATAACTTTGAACCTGTAATGTATAAATATCTTAAATGGATACAAAATGTTCTTCAATGTGTTTTATGCAATTCCTCCAAGTTTCACTACTTGGAACCTCTTAGAAAAGGAGTTATAACAAAAATAACTTACCTTGCTGAATTCTGGTTTATTATAGAGAGCGACCTTGTAGAGCGTGCATTGCAAAAAATATTTGATCAATTGATATGAAACTATTACACATAATACTAAAGGATATCCCCTAACCAACACATTTGGTCTCACTAAATTTGGAGCTTATATGAAGAAGTTATGACATTTTTACCCGAAACACATGATTTTGACTAGTTTCAGTACTGGCCACAAACCCTATTTTCCACGGAGTGTAACTCCGAAACTACAACGACCCAAAATATGAATTTTTTACCACAGATACTTGGATATTTTTTCTCACTTTCATAGAAATTTCCTGGTCTGACCCATTATAGAAAAAAAAATATAGCGAAAATGGTGAGATGACCTATAAATAACATACCTTAGAAAGCACCATCAAAAGAATTTATCCTTCCTTTCCTTTCGGCCTTCTTTTCTTCACCTTCACTCAGAATTATGGTCTAGATATCCTTGGTTACCTTAGACAAATATATATATTCAATATGCTCAAGTTTGATTCAAATGAGAGAGCCTTGCCTCTTATTTATACTCTCCAAGTAGCTTTCTTAAAAACATCTTCTAGGTCAGTTGGCCCACTTTCCTTATTTTAGGGTTGGGTGTACTTCTAATTTATCCATTAAGTTTATTATTGAAATAATTTATTTTGTATTCACTTTGAATTATAATACACTCATCACTTCATTTTATTATTTACCTTCTAAAATCTCTTAAACCACTTTGATTACTTTGACCTTTTAGGGCTTCTAGATGACATATGAGGGTCCTCCAACTTCATAAGGCCATAACTCTCAAACCGTGAGGAGTTATGTGATGTTCTACATACCACCAGAAATGGAATGACATGTAATATCCATATAGAATAGTATTATTTGAAAATATATCATAACTCATACTGTTACCCATCAAACAAACTTGGGCCCATTACCCAAATCTGGGGTCTCCAACTTCTCATGGCCATAAATCTCTAACCGTGAGGAATTATGTGACGTTCCACATACCACCGAAAATAACATGACAAGAACTATCCATCTAGGATATGTTTCCTGACAAATTCACTTTCCTTCATCTAATTATTCCACAATTAAGAATTGGTTCTCTTACTCCACAAAGTGTCTTCCCGTGAAGGCTTTCACCATAAGGGGACCACTTTGGAGTTCATCCATATTTGATTCTTATCAACAATGACAAAAAAATAATGAGTCATATTTACATCAAACCATATTGGGTCCATTACCCAAACCTTTGTGCTACGGGTCTTTCTTCAAGGGTTGACATCAATGACAACCAACTTTAATCAACATTATTATGCATATTTTCTTTTGAATATCCTTTCTTAGTGTGACAATCTCTGCTTCCATGTTTCCAATGATCATGTCCTTTCCTTATAGCTGTTATTTGAGTGATTCTTCAATTCTTTTATCTTCTTATATTTGAACCTTCAATTTTGTGATCATTTGTTCTAGTTTTTTAGTGTCTTTTTTCTTATCTAGTTCTGCTTGTAATTTCTTGTTTTTCTTCTTTTATCTTCTGATAACTTCTATGGAACTCATTAATTCTTCTCGGAAGTCAACTTCTGCCTCTTCAATTTCTTCTTCATATGCTTCTTCATATTCTTCTTCGGAGTCTTCTTTATCAGAGTCTTCTACTGCCATGAATATAACTCTCCCTGTTTCACTGTCACTGACTTCATCTTTATCTGATGATGAGATGTCTTCTTTGGTGCAAAAGTTTTTCTTGAAATATTTCTTTGTAGTTCTTTTACCTTTATATGTTTGTCTGCCTTTTGAGTAACCTTCATCATTTCTCTTTTCCATATGAGAACATTTGTTAGCAAAATGACCAATACCATCACAATTAAAACAAATTAAAGGAAGCTTACCTCTGTACCTACTGTTGGTTCCCTTGTTCAATCTTTTGACGAAGTTGGCCACTTTTTCATCATATTCCGAGACGTCACTGCTGCTGCTATATTCTTCTTGTTCCTTTCTCTTTTTCTTTGATCTTTTGGATGCTTTGAAGGCTACTTCTTTTACATATGGATTTTCCTGTTCAGTTCTCATCTCATATGCTGTGAAGATTCCATACAGTTTGTCCATGCTTATTGAGTTTATATTCGATCTTTCTTCTAGTGCTGATATCTTAGGGTTAAATCTCATAGGAAGATATCTTAGTACCTTTTGAACAATTATAGATTCTTTGATTTATTCTCCCAATCCTACGATTGTATTCACTGTTTCAACGACTCGTAAGAAGTAGGTTGTGATATGTTCATATTCCTTCATTTTTAGTTGTTCGAATTGACCTCTGTAAGTTTGAAGCTTTGCTGCTTTGACTTTTGAATCTCCTTCATAAATATTTCGAAGCTTGTCCCAAATCTCTTTAGTAGATTTCCAATGTGCAACTTTGGTGAATACCGTATCACTGAGACCATTCAAAAGTGCATTTATGGCTTTGGAATTTTTCTCACTGAGTTTCACTGGTTTGTCATTTGTTGGTGGAACTGTTGGTGCCCTGTATCCATCTACAATTGATTGCCAAACTTGAAATCCCTGTGCCTGTATATATGTCTTCATCCTTATGCTCCAAAAAGCATACTTATTTCCATCAAACTGTGGTATTCCATTTTTATATGAGTTGGTACTCTCCATGATCTACCTGTTGGAAGATTGGTTTTTGTCATTGATGTCAACCCTAGTCATGGGTTTTGGACCGCAAGATTGATGAAGGTATTTGGACATGAAGGAAAATGAACATGCAGATACAACATCCACGGATGGATAGTCTACACCATGTTATTTCTGGTGGTATGTGGCACGTCATGTGGATCCTCATGGTTGAGGAGAAATGAATTTTTGAAGATGACAAAGTGAATTGTACATGTAGGCCCTGAAGATAATTAAAGAAAAAAATTACAAAATAAGAAAGTGTCAGGTCGGCCCTAATGTTAAAAGGAAGTGACATAAATGGTATAAATAAACATTATTATACATTCATTTGATACAAGTCGAATTTTAGAGGGAATAAGAAGTAAAAGAAGGATGGATTTCAAGGGAGGATGAAGTCTTTTGGTGATGTGTTCTAAGGTATGTTATTTTCAGGTCATCTTACCATTTTTGATATAACTTATTTTATAGAACGATTCAGATAGTAAAATAGCTGTGGTATTGAGAAGACATATCAAGGTACCTCTGGTAAAAATTTCAGCTCTTGATTCGCTATAATTATGGAGATACACTCTGTGGAAGATAGGGTTTGTGACTAGTCTTGAAGCTAGTCAATAAACATATGTTCCATGTAAAACAGTCATCACTTCTTCATACATAATCCAAATGATGTGGGACCACTTCCATTGGAAATATTACGGACTTTAGTTTTGTGTGTACAATTTTCAGAATCGGATGTTAAATATTGAGCGTGGGGTATGTTGTACAAGTTGGGTCTTCTGAACATACCATAATTGAATAAAGTCTACCATTCTTTCTATAACCTCTTTTTGGGGAGGATTCAAGGAGTGAAAATTGGAGGAGTTTCAGATAATACATTGAGTAATATTATCTATAGGATCAGAGTACTCCAAGAATTGAAGAATTGCA
>ML783378.1:501313-525933 GCA_009831015.1 Picea engelmannii | reverse complement strand
GGTCATGCCTTTTGGCCTTACAAATGCACCTTCCACATTCCAAGGGTTGATGAATTCCATTTTCAAGACCTTCCTTCGAAAATTTGTGTTAGTATTTTTTGATGATATACTAATCTATATCAAGTCTTGGGAGGATCATGTGCAATATGTTGACAAGGTGCCACAACTACTAAAGGAGAAACAACTATATGCAAAACCATCCAAATGTTTCTTTGGAGTAAAGGAGGTAGAGTATTTGGGTCATATTGTATCTCATGAAGGTGTCAAGGTAGACCCTAACAATATTAAGGCCATGATGGACTGGCCGATGCCCAAAACATTGAAGAATCTTAGAGGATTTTTGGGTTTGATAGGTTACTACCGCAAGTTTGTTCGGAACTATGGAAGAATAGCAACACCTTTAATGACACTAACTAAGAAGGATGCATTTTCATGGACTGCAGAGGCAACTAAAGATTTTGAACAACTTAAATAGGTGATGTGTAAAGATCCTGTCTTGACCACTCCAGACTTCACAAAAACCTTTATTATGGAATGTGATGCCTCGGGAAATGGAATTGGTGTTGTCCTAATCCAAGAAGGAAGGCCCCTGGCTTTTTAAAGTCAACTACTCAAGGGAAAGGACTTACACAAACCCATTTATGAGAAGGAAATGATGGCAGTACTACATGCATTGAAGACATGGAATCCTTACCTAATAGGTAGGCACTTCAAGGTCAAAATAGATCATGATAGTCTTAAATACTTCTTGGAACAAACATTATCTTCAGAAGAACAAAAAAAATGGGTAACAAATATATTGGGTTATGATTTTGAAATCGTCTATAAAAAGGGGAAGAAAAATGTTGTGGCAGATGCACTCTCAAGAGAGGATGAAGATGTTGAGGCCTTTCTCTGTGCTATCTCGATCATCCAACTCGATTGGATAATAGAAGCAATGGATGAATGGAAGAATGATGAAAAAGTGTGGACTCTCATTCAAAGGTTGCTGCAGGATACCAGTGCATCAAATACATTTACATTAAAAAATGATTCACTATGGTACAAAGATCGCTTATACTTATGTAATAAATCCCAACTCAAACAAAAGGTAATATTGGAATTGCACACCTCTCTAGTTGGAGGGCACTCGAGATTTTTGAAAACCTACCATAGAGTCAAGAAGGTTTTTTTTTGGGATGGCTTTAAAAATTATGTTCAAAGGTTTGTGGCAGAATGTTTGGTTTGCCAAAAAAATAAGGTGGAAACAATTAAGACCCTAGGTCTTTTACAACCATTATCCATCCCAAGTCAGCGCTGGGAGGAGGCTTCCATGGATTTCATCACAGGGTTACCAAAGTCTGGAGGAAAGAGTGTCATCATGGTGATTGTTGATAGACTAACCACGTATGCACACTTGTGTGCACTCTCTCATCCATTCAAAGCTAGTACAATTGCCACCACATTCATGGAGATAGTTCAAAAGCTACATGGGAGCCCAAAGATTATTGTAAGTGACAGAGATCCCATCTTCACTAGACGTTTTTGGAAAAAAATATTTTCTTGTTTGGGTACGCAATTGGCTCATAGCTCATCCTATCATCCTCAATCTGATGGACAAACCGAGATAGTGAACAAATGTCTGGAAGACTACCTTCGTTGCTTTGTCTTTGATAAACAAACACAATGGTTCAAATGGTTACCCTGGCAGAATGGTGGTATACCACTTCCTTTCATACTGCAACAAAAATGACACCATTTATGGCACTTTATGGATACCACCCTCCTTCCATCACTTCTTCTATAAAATAAAAATCTAAGGCTCAAGTAGTGGAAGATCACATCGAGAATCAACAACAAGTTCCCCAATTATTAAAGGACAACCTAACCATGGCACATAATTGTTGAGCTAGATATATACCATATATTCCAACACTTAATTGTCAACCCGGGAAGGTAAACTTTGAGGAACTAGTACAATATGTATAGGAATGGAGTCAAACTTATCTTGCTCACAGAAATCTCAAATCTTCACACCTCTATCTAATTCATAATGAAAATGGTCCTACTAATGAAATTCTTGGAAACAATCTACTTGAAGTAGCCTAATTGAAATAGCCTATACTTAAACCAACAACCAATCCTTATAACTTAAAAACTTCAACATATTATTCAAAGTGAACTGAACCAATGTGTAACACATTCTGCTAAGAAATGAAAACTGAATCGAAACCACTCAAGATGCTAACTCTAACGTTATTACTCCTTAACTATTGTAAGCAAATGAAAACTCCCCAAATCATGAACATGACTGAAATTAAATTGTTAGAAATTAATCAAAGTTTCTGAGAAAAAGAATCTACAACAATCCTTCTATTATGACTGAAGATGCACTGCAAACCTGGGCAGGGGGCCCTTCCTATCCAAGTTGCATTGATAATCTATTATCAATCCATTCTCATAGACAAGCTTCAGGATTAATCAAAGATAGAAGACTAAAATAAGAAATGTGTTCTTGTTCTATTCCATCTACAAACAAACGATTACATTCCTCTATGCTCTGTTCTATCTATCAGCTATTCCCCATCATATCTACATATATCTCTCATTTTGATCCTCCCTTATATAGAATTTCGAACCCTCCTACTTACTAGCTTTCTGGTATCTTCCCATATCCAAAATAGATAACATAATTAATGTAACAATTACATAAGGAATCGAATATATATTTTTCATTAATACAAGAGAGAAATGATGCGCTCAACATCACAGAGCTAGTATAACCATTGCGCCAATGTAGGAGAGAATATCGTGATGCCTTTTAACTTCCTTAATCTCATGACACGAAGTGTCATCAAGACAAGTTGTCATTTATTTATAACTGCAATAGAGCATGCGTTGGTTGTTCAAGAAGATTCTCATAAAGGGATCATCCTTGAAACATTCATCCTGGTGCTGGAACATCAACATTAGTACAGGAATCCATAATATAATATTATAAGTGAGATTGTGCATTAAAAACTCTCAAAACTTAACTAAAAACAAGAGAATTGTTAAAGACAAGTTTTGCGTCTTTAGATATCGATTTAAGTCAATGTTTAAACCAAAGTTATACAAAATGAGGGGTACAAGACTGTTAGAAAGATCATATGAAAAGATATAAGACATAAAAATTGATCAAATTTAGGTCCTAACAAGAATCGCATGAAACAACAAACAGATCAACATCGTAGTGAAAGAAGTTTTGAAGTAGGGGATTGGGTGTTTTTAAGACTACAACCATACAAACAGATGTCCCTCAAGAAAGACAAGAAGGATAATAAATTATCACCAAAGTACTATGGCCCTTATAAGGTGTTGCAAAAGATTGGTACTATGGCATACAAATTGGAGTTGCCTGCATCTTCACGAGTACACCCAGTTTTCCATGTTTCATGCTTAAAGAAGGTTATAGGCGAAAATATCCCAGTTCAAATTATATCGCAAGAATTTGACGAGGAAGGAAAAATCATATTGGAGCCTGAAGCCATCACTCACACAAGAATTTGCCAGCTGAGGAATAGATCCATTTCAGAGTATCTCATTAAATGGAGGAAACTACCAGATGACGATTCCACTTAGGAAGATGAGTCTTTTATATAGAAGCATCTAGAGTTAGTCAAGCATTGCAGACAACACTTGTCTCAAGGGGAAGGGCATGTAAAACCCTAATATTGGATCATTACCCCTTAATTAGGGCATATTGTATTAGTAATGTTATTTTATTTATGTCATCTTTAGGCCATTAGTTTTAATTATACCTCCTGGTCTCCTATATATACCAAGGAGACATTTTCATTTTGAATCATCTTGTACTTGAAAATTTAAGTGGGGTAAACGAAGGTTGCCCCCTCGAAGAGGCTTATTATCTGAAATTATCTCTTTTTCAAGGCGTTGAGTACTTTTTCTGAGGTTTTTCTATGCTATATTGATATTTGGTTCTTAACAGAATATCTATACATACATATATATATAATTTTATATAAAATTGACAAAATAAAAAATATATAATGAATATATAGCTAATTACCATGGGACGATATTCATTCGATCTGCCATCAATGTGACCATATTTCCTACAATGTTTTGTAGCTGTTGCTATTAAAATTCTTATGGGATGTCTGAGACAACATTTTTTACAAGGGCAATAACATCTACCATCACCCTTTTCACCCGCTTTACTTTTTTCCCCACCTATAACAACATTCTTTGACATTTTTCTGCACAAAAATACCCTTTCGGAACCGTCGTTGTTATAGTAAGATTGTTGCAACATCTTTAAGTCGTCAAATATTTATAGGCCAATTTTAGGTCACTATCGTCGCAATTGTGACCTAAAAATATTTCTTTTCCACCTAGTTATTTTAGGTAATTTTCAATGGTCAATTATTATGGTCAAAGTTCATTGCAAGAGCGACGGACAAACTACAGTCATCGCAAGAAGTTTAGGTCATTTTCAACGATCAATTTTAAGGTAAATTAACATGGTCAAAGTCCATCGTAAGAGGGACGAGAAAGCAACAGACGTCTCTCTTGCGATGAACTTTGACCATGCTAATTTAGTCAAACTATTGACATCGAGATAGCGACGATTACGAGGTGGATTTAGAAAAAATGAACTTTTTCTCTTACATGTTGCAATGAAAGAGTACTTTCATCGCAAGTGGTCGTCACAATTTTTTCAATATGTAGTAGTGGATGTGTTCAAGGAAAAATGTTACCTTGTTGGTAACTATGAAAACCAATACATGATATGAACCACACTGTGACAAGAGAGGGGCCAAACAGTGGCGAAGTTAAAAAATAGTTTCCATACCTTGTGCACCAAGTGGGTATCAAAGAATATGAGAGACATTTGGTTCTGAAATACTGCGTGGATCTTCATAGGTACATCTAAAATGAAATGGATTTCTTGAACATATCATCATTGAGAGATACCTATTAATATGTTGTGAAAATCGAGAAAAAATTTAGGCACCAAAACAAATGGGAGTTCAGGTTTGAAAATCTGCAAAAACAAAAGTATGGTAAATATCACCCTAACAACTAGCCTCCAGAAAACCAATCCAAGCCACAAGAAAATAAGGGTAATGGAAAGACGAATAAGGACACTGGAAAGTGGTGTGATTTCCAAAAAATCCCTTAGCACAACACTAATGAATTTCACTCAAAACAATCATTGGTGGCAGAGAACAAAGAAAAGGAGTCAAACCTTGATTCAAAATATGATTCAAAAACTAATGGGAGAAGACATATCATCGACACAGACTCCACTGCTATTGTCACGACCACAAAAAATCAAACAGAAGAACCAACAGATCCTAAATAGGGAGAGTTCCTTTTTCATTCATAGTTTTGGGTGAAGAGGACCCCAGTGCATTTTATTATTGATAGCAGAAGCCAGAAGAACCTCAACTCAACATAGGTCATCAAGCAGTTGGATTTTCTGGAAACACCACACTTGCAACCGTACACCATTGGATGGCGTTGCTAGGGATGAGATCTTCATGTTATCCAATAGTGTCTCTTGTCATACTTCATCAAGATCTTCAAGGATGAGGTACTGTGTGATGTTTCACTACTAGAAGTCTGTGATGTTCTGTTAGGCCAACCATATATGTGGAGGCGTCAAGTTGATTATGAGTCTCAACCCACAGTGTCATTGTTATTCCAGGGGGTCATACCTATAGGATACCAGAGGTAATTATGACTACTATATTAAAAAAACAATTTCGCAAAGTGATATCTCATACCGCAAAGTTCAGCCTCTTCATAATCTGTTCAAAGGGTGAATAGAAGGGCACTGCAACCACTGTAGCCTCATTCCAAGCACCTTTTATTCAGTAGAATAATGTCGACAAGATTGCAACAAAGATCATAGATTCCTTATAGACACATTGATCACATGTATCCATAATGGTTAAAAAGGACCAACCCTTCCAACATCAGGTTCTTGACAACCTTCCACAAGCCAAGCACTGCAGCTTCTCTAGCAAGGCAAGCAACTCACCAAGATTCAGATTCAAAAAACGCTTTCCCCTCTCCACTGGGAACTAAACAAAATGGATATAATTTCTTATTAAGTAGGGAGGATTTATCCAGGTGGATATTGGTGGCCACCCACCTATCCCAACTGGCTCAAAACAGTTTGTTGGCAATTTCCTATTTTTAGCAGTTTTTTGGGTCCCAAACTTTCAGGGCTTAAACAAAGTTTTTTCACGATCGAGAACCTCAATGATATCGAAAGGATTTGATTAATACTTTGAAATGAATCTCCTCCTCAATACCTTTCCAAAAATATATCGTTTTCCACAAACGAAGATTGTATGCCAAAGTTACGCCCCCGAGAATTTGATACACCAAACTACCCAAAATGAGGTCCACAAAACTATTGGCTTTTCATCTTCCAGGGTTATGGTTTTGGATTTTATTTATGTTAAAAATTCCTTTGGAGCCTATTTGTAATAACCATATTCTTATGAATGAGCATATCCATCACATCTCTTCTCAGAGATAAGCTTCCACCATTTGAGCCAATCTTTCACTCTATATTTCTATAGTTTTGTACATTTCGCTCATTAATAAAAATTGTGTATTACTATATCTATGTCTTTATGGTTATATCTCTGATACATATATGTTATACTATTGGATATATGATGTAATATCCCTAAGTCCGGACCCAATTTCAAATGTAAATATAAATGTACATAAGATGGTGAGCTGATTTGATATCATTTTGGTATGCACATTCCATGGTGTAGCGCGTGCAGGTACTGCACAGTAAAATGAAGAAGTGTGCACATTCCAAGATACTGTGTGCAACATATTAAGTGCACGTGATGTAGAGGCGAAGAAGCCTTGTGTATCTGATATGTTTTATAGGTTGGTGAGCCAGTATTATAAGCTAGGATGCTTATATTTTGATTAGGCCAGAGTTCCTAGATGTTAAAGGCAAGTGCGCCTATTTTTGTACATATCTCATATTTAATATAAAATACATTGTTGCGCGCAAATTGACCACGATAGAAGAGATGGGGGACTAAACTCCACTAGTTAGGAAAAGGGGAGGGGCTAATTTAAGGAATATTATATTAATATTTCTTAAATCATAAAGTATGGATAATTATGTTATCCTAAGTTCTAAGTTGGGGCCAAGTTGGCCAAAGTAGCTTCCAACATGACAATTGTCAAGTTGGGGGCATGCATACATAGTGTTGGGACTTAGCTCATTTTGGTAACTTCTCTATCATTCAAACCATCATCTTTTCCTTATTCATCCATCACTGAGATATACAGTCAATAATCCATGAATATGGAAGCCATTGAACGATCCATTGTATCTTCATGACTTTACTTGAGACCGTATCCAGAGCCTTCTGTTGGGTAACTGTTAGCTTGGGTGCAGGATTGAAGAAGCGGGTTGTCAGGCCCGTGGGATATTGAAGAGGTGGGTGTTAGGCCCGTGAGAAATTATCTAGGCGAGAGAATTGTTGGGGATTGATTTCCTGAAGGTGTTAAACTACAACTACACAACTCTGAGACTTCCTATTTGGCCCGTTGTTGAAGCCTTGGAAGGGAAGTGGGGAAGCCAAGGGACAGTTGAGCAAAGAAGGGGCATATTTCCTTGGGTGGGACAGTCATGTGGGGAATGAGGGACTATAGGTTGTTAGTTGAGTGAGCACCTGAGACAGAGTCTTTCCTGTTGTTCATGATCCTTTATCCTGGTTAGGAACCCTTTACCTGGGTGGAGTTTAGTCCTAACTCGGGGGTGAATCACTATTGAGAGTGATTAACAATGTGGTCTAAGGTTACGAGGTTCGTGGAAGGTCTGCATGCAGTTGGTGATATTCTCACAAAGATAAGTGTCAATCGTGTGATTAATTTACATGTTGCATTGTTATTCATGTATTATTTTTATGGGTTTATCCTATGCGTGATTATAGCTATCTATATGCTTATGGGTATTGCATGTATATGTTTACTGCTTTTCACTGTGAATCAATTCATTTACATAGCGTATTTTTCTGTTCACGTTTTATATATATTAAGCTTCCGCAAGAGTTCTATGTGTGCATATGTTTTAATTGCATGCAGTTAGAAAATTATATGAGACATAACTTACTTAGGATGCTAAGTATGTTACAGTATGTTCTTCACAGAGAATAGATTTGTTCTCCGCTGTAGCGTGGCCCAGCATAAATGGTCACGGATGTTACAAATGGGTATTTGAGCATGAAAGAGTGTGCAAGAGTAGCATGGCCTGGCCTATTGAAGGCTAGGAATGTTACAAAGATGGTTTCAGAGCTAAGTAAAGCGTTTGAGGAGTGGCATGTCCTCGGTTTGTGTGAGGCTGGGGGGGGGGGGTGTTACAAATTGGTATCAGAGCTTCAGTTTTCAACACTGATCCTGAATGGGCTGAGTAAGTTGAGTTGAAGAAAAATTTCACAGAGGATTTAATTTGAAGTGGACAAATTTCAGTTGTAGAGCATCCATGGAAAAAAGTAACAGCAATTGGGCAAAAATGAGGAAAAGCCCCAATTTTTGTGGATGGATTCTTGAGAAAATGGAGAAATTCATCCAAGTGATGAGATATTACTGATTTAATATCTGTACTAGAAAATTCGAACTTGGAATTGGTCAAATTTGAAGTTACAGTGAAGCCATGATAGATGGAGTGGAAACGGTTAGCGTGTAGGTACCGTGCGGAAAATGTTAGCGTGCAGGTATCACGTGGAAAAGTTAACGTGTTGGAGCATGCGGTAAACTGTGGTGATGCATGGAAGAATATGGTGTGTGGGTGCACACACTAAATTTGGCATTGCGCAAAGTGTACACACATAATAAGGTACGCACGGTGTACACACACAATAAGGGCACGCAGGGTGTATGCAGTATTGACAGAGCGTAGTGAAGTTTGGTTGGTGCATGCACAATATGGGTATATGTTGTCACACGATATTTTAGTATGTGTGTGCAGAGTATTGTTGCACGGTGGGGGAATATTGAACTTTGGCATGGTGCAATGCATAGAGAAAAATGCATGTGGAATATCAGTGCGCGATACAAAAATTGCGTGCAACAGGTAATAGTGCAAGAACCAAAATTGCGTGCGGTAGTTATTGGCACGAAAAATAAGTGATACACAAAGGTTGTAAAGTGCACGAACCATGCTTTAACTATGATGTTGCAGCACATGGAAAATACAGGAGCACAGATTGAAATTTGTCCACACGAAGTTGTTTAAAGGGGGAAGAACAACAAAAACAATGACGGGTAAATTCTAAGACACTGACTAGCTCCATGAAGCCATAAATTTCTTCTCAAGTCTCGGAATTGAGCATGTGAGAAGGCGTTGGAAAGGTATTGGAAAATGGAATATAATTATCGACCCAGAAAATTGATTTGGGAATTCAATGTTTCAGGAAATTAGAAGAAAGATTTCTGATAAATTATTGAACCAAAATCGTTCATATTTTTCATAAAATTGCTGAAACAGTCAGTCTAACAAGTTTTGTTGGTTGAAAATTTTGCAGAGTTAACAACAAATAGATCAGATCAAGATCAGTTTAGAGTCCAGAGTAATGGAAGAGGCACCAAGAAATTACAGCCAGGAAGATGAAGTCAGAGGGATGGATGTCCATTTGAGCATGGAAGGAACCAACTCCAATGGACATGGTGAAGAAAGGGATGAAAACATAAATATGGCAGAGACCATTAAAAATTTACAGAAGGATGCTCAAATCCATAAAGCTGATAATGAAAGGATTATGAGAGACAAGGAGCAGTAGGATGACTTCAATATGAAGTTATTGGAGAGCTTGAACAGAATAGAAAATAATTTAGATAAGGAGAGTGGCTCGAGCAAATCGGGAAGTCACAAGTCTCATGATGAGAAAAGAAAAACAAGAAGTGTTAGCAGGCATCACCACCACTCCCCGAGGAATTCCAACAAGAGATCACACAGAAACTCAAGTCCATCCCCTGTTAGAAAGTATGAGAGGTTTGGGGTGGATGAACTGCAAGGAGAAATGAACAAAATCAAACCTCCTACATTTGATGATGAACACAAGAAGGATGAATATGCAGAGACATGGATGTTGGGCATGAGAAAGTATTTTCAATTTCATAATTATTCCTCTTATGCAGAGGATAGAATTGCCATCTATCAACTCAAAAGAAAAGCATCCATGTGGTGGGATCAAATTGTGTAGGTGCAACACATCAAAAAGAAAAGTGTTACTTGGAGAAGATTCAAGAAGTATTTTGAGAAGAAATACTTGACTAAGAGATACTATGACAAGAAAATAAAAGATTTCTTTGAACTTAAGCTTGGGAGTATGAAAATTGAGGAATATGAGGGAAGGTTTCTAGAACTGCTGAAGTATGTCTCTTTCATCAAGGATGAGACAGTCAAAATTCAAAGGTATTTGAGTGGATTTCCATCATTCATCAGTGACAAAATAAAATATGATGATCCCAAGAAATTGGAGGAGACCATAAGGCGAGCTAAATGCCTATATGATTAACAAAAATCAAGGCAAACATTCCAAAAATCTTGGGAAGACAAAAATAAATTCAAGATGGATCAAAGGAAGAAGGGGTCTAAGCCACCATTCTTCAGAAATAGTGCACAGGGACAAAAAACTCCTAAGGAAACTAGAACGATGGACACAGGAAGTCAAAGGCCAAGGAAACCACCTATTCAATGTTGGGGTTGTAAAGGGGATCACATGTTCAGAGATTTTCCTCACAGAGGTGAAAAAAGGAGGATTGTTCATAATGTATAGGAATATGAAAGAGTGGAGGACATGGGCAGAAATATACCCAAGATCTATGTAGCCCTATACAAAAAGCAAGCAAGATATCAGTCACATATGATTGAAGTGGAAGGTATGATCAACAACCAAACCATTGCTATTTTAATTGATTCAGGAGCTAGTTATAGTTATATAGATCCTAAGGTGGTGGAAAGTTTTCATTTTCCAAGAAGAAAGCATGGGAAATCTTGGTTTCTTCAGCTGGCCACAGGGGCCAAAAGAAAAGCTAATGATATGGTTAAGTCATGTTCTATTGACATGAATGGACTAAACACCTAGGTAGATTTGAACATCTTTATTTTACGTTCCTATGACTGTCTAATTGGGATGGATTGGTTGGACCAAAAAAATGCCATCCTAGACTGCCATAAAAAAGAATTTACTTGCTTGGATCAGGAAGGGAAACTAAGGAAAGTGCAGGAAATTCCCAGAGTAGTAGACATAAGAGCGATTTTAGCATTGTAGTTGAAGAAATGTTACAGAAAAGGGTGTCAAATAATTGCAACTCATTTGGAGGAGACACCTAGAGATAAGGTGCCAAATTTGGAAGATTATGAAGTCATGGAATATTTTGAAGATGTGTTCAAGGAGGTACCAACACTAACCCCAAGGAGGGACATTGATTTATCTATAAATTTAATGCCTGGAGTAGCTCCAGTATCAAAGACTCCTTACAGAATGAGTACACCAGAGCTGAAGGAGTTGCAAATGCAACTTGAAGAGCTTCTGAAGAAGGGGTATATATGCCCAAGTGTGTCACCTTGGGGTGCCCCATTATTGTTTGTGAGGAAGAAAGATGGAACATTAAGATTGTGCATTGATTTCAGACAGTTGAATAAAGTGACTGTAAAGAACAAGTATCTTTTTTCAAGGATTGATGATCTTTTTGATCAAATGAAGGATGCAAAGTTATTTTCAAAGATAGATCTCAGGTCAAGATACCATCAGGTAAGGATTAAAGAGGAAGATATCAGCAAGACCACTTTTAAGACAAGGTATGGTCATTATGAGTTCATAGTGGTGCCATTTGGGTTATCAAATGCACCAGCTATTTGCATGTTCTTAATGAATGGTGTTTTCCGAGAATATTTAGAAAAGTTTGTCATTGTATTTTTGGATGACATTCTCATATATTCCAAGTTAGAGGAAGAGCATGAACATCATTTGATGATGGTTTTTCAATTATTAAGGGAGCATCAATTGTATGCCAAAATAAGCAAGTGCTCATTTTACCATAAGCAAATTCTCTATTTGGGGCACATCATTTCAAAGGATGGGATAGCAATGGACCCTGAGAAGATAGAAGCCATTAGAGAATGGCCAGTGCCAAAGAATGTGACAGAGGTGAGATCATTCATGGGCCTTGCAGGATACTATAGGAGATTTATAGAAGGATTTTCAAAGATTGCACACCTAATAACTTCATTGCAAAGAAAGGGTGTGAAGTTTCAATGGACATTGGATTGTGAAACTAGTTTCCAACAATTGAAACAATTATTAACAAGTTCTCCAATATTAAGGAAAGAAGACCCAAATGAAGACTTCATTTTATGCACAGATGCATGTAAAGAGGGACTTTGTGGAGTCCTCAGTCAAAATTTGTTTGTTATAATGTATGAGTTAAGGAAGTTAAAGGAGCCCGAAAGAAACTACGCCACTCATGATTTGGAGTTGGCAACCATAGTACATTCATTGAGGAAATGGAGACACTACCTCATGGGGAAAAGGTTTGAGATGAGGACAGACCACAATGGTCTGAAATATTGTTTGATCAGCCAACTTTAAATTCTAGGCAAAGCAAATGGTTAGAATTTCTAAGCAAATATGACTTCGATATAAAGCATATCAAGGGGAAAGAGAACAAAGTGTCTGATGCACTCAGCAAAAGAGTGCATGAAATGCATGCTACAACCATTAGCATGTATCAATCAGATTTGAAACACAGAATTTTAGAGACTGCCAAATCAGATTTACAATACAAGGATTTAGTGGCAAAATTACAGCAAGGTAATTTGTAGCAGAAAATTGAAGAATACAAGCTGGATGAGGATGAAATTCTCATATATAGGGGCATAATTTATGTACCAAATTCTGAGGTATTGAAAAATCTGATACTGAGGGAAATTCATAATGTGCCTTATGATGGGCACCCAAGATATCAAAAAACTATTGCAGTTGTCAAGAGCCAATATTATTGGCTAGGCATGAAGAAAGAGGTTGCTGATTTTATTGCCAGATCTTTGGAATGCCAAAAAGTAAAGGCTGAGCATAGACACCCAGTTGGTTTGCTACAACCATTACCCATTCCTGAGTGGAAATAGGAAGTTGTAACCATGGATTTCATTACCAAACTGCCTAGAACGAACAATCTATATGATTCTATCATGGTAGTGGTGGATAAGCTTACTAAAGCTGCCCATTTTATTTCGGTTAAGCTCACTCACAAGGCATCGAACATTGCTAATGTTTATATGAGAGAAATTTATAGGTTACATGACATACCCAAGACAATTGTGTTTGACAGAGATCCAAAATTTACCTCAAAATTTTGGAAGGGATTATTTAATGGATTTGGAACAAATTTGAATTTTAGTACAACTTATCATCCAGAAACAGATGGACAAACAAAGCGGGTGAATCAAGTGATTAAGGATATGTTGAGGATGTATGTGATGGATAAACCATCAAAATGGGAAGACTACCTACACTTGGTAGAGTTCTCTTATAACAATGGGTACCAAGCATCTCTAAATATGAGCCCATTTGAGGCACTTTATGGCAGAAAGTGCAGCACACTGGTAAGCTGGGATAACCCAGCAGATAGAGCACTGGTTGGGCCAGAATTGCTTAGGGAAATGGAAGAGAAAATGTTGAAAATAAAACAAAATTTAAAGGCTACCCAAGACAGGAAGAAAAGATATACTGATAAGGGTAGAACTCACTGGGAATTTAAAGTGGGTGACCATGTATTCTTGAAAGTGAAAGCCAACAGAAGTTCCCTAAAGTTGGGAAATTGTTCAAAGTTGGCAGCTCGCTATTGTGGTCCGTTTGAAATATTAGAGAGGATTGGTCTAGTATATTATATGATTGCATTGTCTGCATCTATGTCTATTCATAATGTATTTTATGTATCCTTGCTAAAGAAATATATACTTGATGCTAATCATGTTATTGATTGGAATGTGATTCGGGTGGAGAAAGAAGGCACTTTTCAAGTGTGTTTGGTGCGCATTCTGGACTGGAAAATCAAACATCTATGGAATCGAGCCATAGAGCTTGTAAAGGTCCAATGGACCTGGTAAGTTCCCGAGGACGCTACTTGGGAGCATGAGGATGCAATGCGAGCATAATACTCGCATCTTTTTTAGTAGCTTGAAATTTAGTTGTACATGGGTACATGATGCACTGAGGACTGTGCATAAATAAGGGGAGGGGATTGTAATATCCCTAAGTCTAAACCTAATTGAAAATGTAAATATAAATGTACATAAGCTGGTGAGCTAATTTGATATCATTTTGGTATGCACATTCCATGGTGTAGCATGCGCAGGTACTGCGTAGTAAAATGAGGAAGTGTGCACATTCTGAGATACCGTGCGCAACATCTTAAGTGTGCACGATGTAGAGGCTATAAATCCTTGTGTATCTGATATGTTTTATAGGCTGGTGAGCCAGTATTATAAGCTAGGATGCTTATATTTTGATTAGGCCAGAGAGCCTAGATGTTAAAGGCTAGTGCACCTATTTTTGTACATATCTCATATTTAATATAAAATACATCGATGTGTGCAGACCAACCACAATAAAAGAGATGGGGGACTAAACTCCACTAGTTAGGGAAAGGGAAGGGGCTAATTTAAGGAATATTATATTAATATTTATTAAATCATAAAGTATGGATAATTATGTTATCCTAAGTTCTAAGTTGGGGCCAAGTGGGCCAAAGTATCTTCCAACATGACAAGTGTCAAGTTGGGGGCATGCATATATATTGTTGGGACTTAGCTCATTTTGGTAACTTCACTATCATTCAGACCATCATCTTTTCCTGATTCATCCATCACTGAGATATACAGTCAATCATCCATGAATATGGAAGCCATTGAATGATCCATTGTATCTTCATGACTTTACCTAAAACCGTATCCAGAGCCTTCTGTTGGTTAATTGTTAGCTTGGGAGCGAGATTGAAGAAATGGGTTGTCAAGATTGTGGGATATTGAAGAGGTAGGTTTTTAGGCCCGTGAGAAAATTTTTGGGTGAGAGAATTGCTAGGGATTGATTTCCTGAAGGTGCTAAACTACAACTGCAGGGCTCTGAGACTTCCTATCCAGCCCGTTGTTGAAGCCCTGGAAGGAAAGTGGGGTAGCCGAGGGACTATTGAGCAGAGAAGGGGTACACTTTCTTGGGTGGGATAGGGATGTGGGGAATGAGGGACTGTAGGATGTTAGTTGAGTGAGCACCTGAGACAGAGTCTTTCCTGTTGTTCATAATCCTTTAGCCTAGTTAGGAACCCTTTACCCGGGTGGAGTTTAGTCCCAGCTTGGGGGTGACTCACTGTTGAGAGTGATGAAAAGTGTGGTCTAAGGCTGGGAGGTTCGTGGAAGGTCTTCACGTAGTTGGTGATATTATCACAAAGATAAGTGTCAATTGTGTGATTAATTTACGTGCTGCATTGTTATTCACATGTTAGTTTTATGGGTTTATCCTATGCATGATTATAGTTGTCTATATGCTTATGGGTATTGCATGTATATGTTTACTGATTTTCAGTGTGAATCCATGCATTTACATAACGTATTTGTATGTTCACACTTTATATATATTAAGATGCCACAAGAGTTTTGTTTTTGCATATGTTTTAATTTCATGCAGTTAGAAAATTATATGAGACATAACTTACTTAGGATGCTAAGTATGTTACAGTACATTCTGCACAGGGAACGGATGTGTTTGCTAGTGTAGTGTGGCCCGGCATGAATGGTCAGGGACATTACAAATGGGTATTTGAGCATGAAAGAGTGTTCAGGAGTAGCATGGCTTGGCTTGTTGAAGGATGGAAATGTTACAAAGAAGGTTTCATAGATAAGTAAAGCGTCTAAGAAGTGGCATCTCCCCGACCTATGTGAGGCTGGTGGGGTGTTACATATGACATATCTCTATACATTTCTTTATTATATCTCCACTCTCATTTCGTGCCGAAAACAATTTGGATCAAAGGAGCTCCACTTCCCATGGTGAAACCAAAGCTTGGAACATGTTAGTTACTAGGCCTCCATCTCAGCCTCTTACTCCTCAAACTAGCATATTCATCCATCAACCTAGGTCTTAGTTATTTCTTCTTCTTCACTGTGTGTTAAGTCATTTTTTTTTATTCATCCCTTATTTGCGTATGATTAGTTGTTTTTCTTTTTATAAGGTCAATTCAAGTTTGGATTTGAATTGTGATGCAAACCCCCTACCCCAGTGGGGTCCGTGACCTCCCGGTCACTGGATCATCTTCTAACTTTGAGCTAGACAACTCTTTTGGGTCCTCACTGGAACCCTGTAAATCAGCTCCACATGTCTTATTATGAACCCAGTCGACTCTTATAAATTCCAAGCGTGAGCTCCACTCCACACGACCAAGGGTCGTGACCGCACCCTTGTTTTCCAAGGCGCTTTGTGATTCGTGGTTTGGGACTTCTCGAGGGACCAACTCTTGACTCTTCTACACTAAACACCGAAAAGACTTAATCGACAATTATCTCCTCTATAGATCCCCTCACACGGCTGTTCATTGTGAGCTGGGGCAAACCCAAAAGGTACTTTTCGTGAATCAGGACTTCCAAAGTTGAGTGTTCCACCTCTCTGCATCCTAGAACCCTGAAGTCCGACTAGGGCTCTAGCTAAGCGCTAGCCCTCTTCTCTTTACTCGTGATGTGACCTCCGACTAGGCCCAAGCCTCGATGCTTGTTCCTTTCACGTTTCGCGGATCATAGACCCATGAACAATGCTACCTCCACTACAAACTCCCGGTATGTTAAATGTCGAAAGGATTTTCTTCTAGACAATCCAACGGTCCATATTCTCCCCTTGATCCATGGCTCAGATCAAATCCCGACGATATTCTTTTCAGGATTTTTTTGGCAAGTGGGTCCAAAGACTCTCTCTCTTGTGGTTCCTGGTCCATGAAATGCTGAAACCTCCCTTAGGAAATCTACGAAGTAGATTTCTCTATATTGACAACCATGATCTTGTCGTTGGTTTTGCGAAACGTTGCTCGATAACCATGCGCCTTAACTCTTAGTCTCTCACCCAATTGATGTGTGTCCTCTGTGAGATCCGATGGTCATCAAGATTTTGCAATACACGAGTCGAAGGAACTTCTCTCTTGTTTCTCCAAACATCGAATGTCGAAAATCCTCCTTTGGACACAAATCATTAAGGTTCATGCTACTTCTACAGATCTGACAACTATTGACAGATTGGAAATTCCTCTCTAAGTATACTTGTCATCCATTCAACTCCTTGCGACTCTTCCAGATCCGACAACAGTCAACTCTCTATGCTCAGATATGATGATTACTGTGCTCTTCCTCTTGAGTTTCTGTGCTGTTTCTCTCCTAGACTTGGGAGATTTTTCCATCTCCACAAACTCCAATCCTTTGCTCCTTTGACGAATCTTCCTCCTGTGGACTTCTTCAAAACTTATTGAAAGTGTTATCTCTTCTGAGATTTTATCCTTGGTAGGATTTCAAATAGCTCAACTCGAAGGATTTTCTAAAAAAAAAGGAAAATGCTTCTCGCCCACCTGGCGCTCGTTTTTCTGGTTCTTCGACGCTTAGTCGTTTCAAGGTCCTGCGCACTCCTTGTGTCTGGACTCTTGAATTTTCCTGTTTTTTTCTTTGAACCTCCCTTCCTGGATTGTTTCGTGATTCAGTCGAAGCACACCTTGCATTAGGGAATGCACACCTTGCATACACGGTTTAGTAGAAGAAAAATTGAAACTTATCCAGTCCCATTATGGATTCATGCAGTCACTCTCCAAATAATTCATACATGGAAAATGAATTGTAAATACTAATAATACACAAAATAACATACCTCCATTCATACTCAAGATGAACACAACTCAAGAAGATCCAGGACAATTTTTGTCTGTTCTATTCATTCATAAAAATGAAAATTACATAGTGTTTCTGCTCCACTATATTTTGTTCTACTTGATCTCCTACTTCTACTCATCTATGCATCCTCTATTACAATGCAATTGAAAAACTATCAAAGGACCGGCTCCCTGAGCTCTCTCGTCCTTTCCTGAAATATATTAAATTCATAATTCAAACTATCACCTAACTAGTTCTGTTATTACAATAACTGCTAATTACTATCAAGCAGAGTCAACACTCCATGCCTGCGATCTCTTACAGTCCTGAAGACTTTACAAACAAGTTACAATTTAAAATTTCATTTTAAAAATATCTCAACAACCAATTTAATTTCTGAATAAATTCTTGATTTGAACTCTGCATTGCTGAGATGTCATTCTTCTCTCCTCCATGTGTGCACTGATGGCTGTGAAGGTGATGCTCCTACATCATAATCCTCTGGTTAAAATATTTTGCACACTTGTGTCCATGAGCTCCTGTATTGTCTTCCCATGCTTCAAAATATTAGGTTCTATGACCCATCTTGCATCTTCCATCGAATGATCTTTCCACTTTACTAAGTACTTGGGATATGTTTTCCACCTGGTTTCCTTTCCATCCCTTTGTTCAATAATCTTCTCCATCTGAGGTATTTCTAATGTGGGCAATTTATCTTCCCATTGAATCACTTGTTGATCATCTACCTCTCTTGCTTCATCCCTTTGGTAACGATATAGGTCTACAACATTGAATATCGGTGATATCCCAACGTTGTCCGGCAACTTAATCTCATAAGCATTAGCTATGAATTTTCTGAGAATTTTACACGGTCCAATCTTTTTCATCTTTAATTTTTTGTACGTTCCCCTTGGGAATCTCTCTTTTCTCATATGAGCTAAAAATTCATCCCCAACTTCAAATTTAATTTCTCTTCTCCTCTGGTCAACTTTGCTCTTGTATTTCTGATTGTTGTCTTGTAGCTTCTCTCTGACTTTGTCATGGAGTTTCTGCATCTCTGCTGTGAAATCTTCCGCTCCAACACTTCTAAACTCATGTTGACTCAATTTACTCAATTCTGTGATCCCCCTTGGATGTATTCCATACACAATTTCAAATGGACATTTTCCTATGTTCCTGTTCACTGAATTGTTGAACGCAAATTCTTCCTGTGCTAGAATTTGATCCCATTGTCGACCTTGCTCAGTGACTAAGCTTCTTAACAAGTTTCCAAGACTTTTGTTTATAAAGTTGGTCTGTCCATTTGTCTAAGGGTGATATGCCGAACTAAAATATAAGTTCATCCCTAGCCTCTTCCATAACGTCCTCCAAAAGTGTCCTACAAATTTTGTGTCCCTGTCTGAAACTATGCTCCTCGATAATCCATGTAGTCCCACGACTTCTCTGAAAACCAAATTGGTGATGTGTGTGGAATCACTTGTCTTCTGGCATGGTATGAAATGCGCCATTTTCAAGAATCTGTCCACCACAAAAAATATGGAATCACTCCCTTTCTGAGTTTTGGGAAATCCAAAAACAAAGTCCATGCTGATTGCATCCCACGACCTTTTTCGAATTGGCAATGGCTGATATAAACCAGTGTTCTGTTGTCTCCCTTTTACATACTGACAAATTCTTCATTTGTTCATGAACTTGTTCGATGCCTCTGCATCCTCGAGGTCCAAAATCCTGCACCCTCAATAAAACTGGGTGAATAGCACCTATCTATGTCAATGCAATAAAAAACATGTCATCAACCCATAACGCCTCATAATCAAAATCAAAATTTTTAATAGCATAATAATATGGATCACTTGCGAGAAAGTGTCCTCTAAGAATAAGTTTGCTCAGTGTGCTAGAGAGGGATGTTACATACACCCCCTCTTGGTCTAAACTTCGTCCCAAAGTTTCACAGTATATATGCCGAAATAAAGTGTATCACAGTATCATATGTCTATCTATCAAACAAAAATGGAAACTATTGGCGTATATCATATGTGTCCTCCCAGGTCGCCGAGTGTGGACTATAATTGCCCCACTGGACCTTGACCTGCTTTATCGTTCGATGCCATAGCTGTCGAACTCGATGATCCAAGATGTGAATCGGCTCAGCTATGAGCGCCCACTCATCCGACACCTGCAAGGAACTCATGTCCATAACATGTGTAGGATCACTAATATAATGTTTCAAAACAGATACATGAAAAACATTGTGCATACACCTCAAAGAATCAAGCAAGTCTAGTCGATAGGCCATAGGCCCCTTTCTTTCCAAAATCTCGAAAGGTCCCATGAACCTAGTAGAGATTTTATCTCCCTTACCAAACTTGATCGAACTTTTATGCGGTTTGACCCGCAAGAAGACTCGATCGTCGACCTCGTAACTATGGTTGACATGGCGTGCATCGGCATAACTCTTCTATCGATATTGTGCTTCTTTTATCCTTTGTCTTATTATTTTCATTTGTTCTTCCATTTCTTGGATCTCTTCTAGGCCCACCAGAACCCTATCCTCAAGCCGATCCCAACTCAAAGGCGTCTGAAATGATCACCCATAAAAAAACTTGAAAGGTGCCATCTTAATGGTGCTCTGGTAACTGTTGTTGTAAGCAAACTCCATTAGTGGCATGAATTCTTCCCAACGCTTTTGTTGGTCCATCATGTACATGTGAAAAATGTCCTCCAAGGTTTGGGTCATTCGTTCAGTCTACCTATCAGTCTTCGGGTGATATGAAGTACTAAAGTTAAGTTGGGTTCCCAAGGCCTCTTGGAAACTCGTCCAAAATCGTCCAGTAAAAACGGATCCTCGATTGGATATAATTCTCTTAGGCACTCCATGCAGTCTCACAATCTCACTGATGAATACTCTAGCTATGTCAAGTGCCTGATACATCGTGTGCATAGGGATAAAGTGATCAGTCTTCGTTAGAGTGTCTACTACTACAAAAATCGAGTCATGCCTCCTTGTTGTCAGTGGCAATCCAAAAATGAAATCCATCGAAATAACCTCCCATTTCGATTCTGGAATAGTGTGTGGTTGTAGTAATCCTGCTAGGTGTCTATGTTCAGCCTTTACCTCTTGAAGTTCTAGACATCTGGCCACATAGTTGACTATGTTTTCCATCATTCTCTTCCAAAAGAATAAGTGTTTAAGGTCTTCTTTCATCTCCGTGACTCCAGAGTGAGCCATGTAAACTGCTCTATGAGCCTTGATCAGGATCAACATCCTCAACTCGTCATTCAGAGGTACGTAGATCCAATTTTTAAACCTCAATAATCCATCGCTATCAAATGAAAATCCTTCAAATTGTGGTACCATCATTATGTTTTGTCTGATAAAACCCTCGAACTCTTTGTACCAGTCATCAACACGTTGTAAAGTTAGAATATTTTCATGCAGATTCGTCTGAAGTGACAGCACCAAAAATATGTGTGGTCTCCGACTCAATGCATCCGCCACTCGGTTCACTGTTCCTCTTATGTAGGTAATCTCGAAGTTGTACTCGCTAAGCAATTTCGACCAACGTCGTTGTCGCACGTTCAGGTCACTTTGTGTAAAAATGTGTTGTAGTCCACAATGGTCCGTCTTTAGTTCAAATTTTCGTCGAGCAAGGTAGTGTCTCCAAACATTCCAGGCATATACGATGGCTAACAACTCCAAATCATGCATCACGTAGTTCTCCTCATGCCTTCTAAATTTCCTCGAAATGTAAGCAATCACTCATCCGTCTTGCATCAAGACTCTGCCTAAGCCTTCCTTAGATGCGTTAGTGCATACCAAGAAGTCTTTGTCCATGTCTGGGACCTTTAGTATCGGTGTTGTTGTCAACATCTCCTTGAGCCTCCAAAATGCTTCTGCACATTTCTCGGTCCAAACAAACTTCTTGTTTTTCTTCTGCAATTCTGTGATCGGATTTTCTATCTTCGAAAATCCGTTGACGAACCATCGATAATATCCTGCTAAACCCATGAAGCTACGCACTTCCAGGATAGTCGTCGGCATAGGCCATTCCATAATAGCCTCGACCTTTGTTGGATCCATGACAATGCCTTCGTCGGAGATGACATGCCCTAAGTAGTGAATCTTCGATTGATAAAAATAGCATTTGGACAACTTCCCATACAATTTGTTCTCTCGCAGACACTGTAGTACCAAGCGCAAGTGCTCGTCATGCTCCTCCATCGTCCGAGAGTAAATCAAAATATCGTCAATGAATACTTGGAAAAACTTGTCCAAGTACTCGTGGAACACCCCATTCATCAAACTCATAAATACCCCTGGGGCGTTTGTCAGTCCAAACGGTAAAATAGTAAACTCATAATGTCCAAATATCATCTTAAAGGAGGTATTAGGGACGTCATCTTTATTAATCTGTAACTGGTTGTATCCTGATTGAAAGTCGATCTTTGAGAACATCGTTGCACCCTTCATTTGATCGAACATATAATCAATTCTTGGCAACATATACTGATTTATGATTGTGGCGTTTTTCAATTGATGGTAGTCAATGCAGAGCCTCCACGACCCATCCTTCTTTCATATGAAAATAACAGGTGCACCCCACAATGACAGACTAGGATGTATCAGTCCCATGTCCAACAACTCCTTTAGTTTCATTTTCAACTCTTGTAACTCTGGGGTCGACATCCGATAAGGCGTTATTTATATAGGTTCAGTCCCTGGTTTTAGATCTATGGTAAACTCCAATTCCCTCTCTAGAGGCATCCCAGGTAACTCCTCCGAAAATACATCCGCAAACTCTCTCACCATCGAAAGGTGTTCTAGACCTTCCGCTACTCCCTTCTCATTTAACACAAGGATCACATAAAGTTTTCACCCCTTGCGCATGCTCTTCCAAAGTTGCAAGGAAGAGATGAACCTTAGGGAAACTCCCTGGTTCCATCCTACAATCACCCATCTCTGTCCCTCGTCATCGACCAAGCTCCACCGTTTCATCTTATAGTTGAGTATCGCCTCATGTGATTCCAACTAGTCCATACCAATCACGACATCATAAGATCCTAAGATCGTGACGTACAGGTCGGCCTTGGTGACAAACCCTCCCAGGTTGAGGATGAAACCTGTAACCTTTCCTCCAACCATTTTATTGGCTCCCGAGGCCATCTCTATGAAGATAAACTCATCCTGTTCAATTTCCTTTACCTTAGTCCTTTTTAGCGCTGCACCTGAAATGAAACTCTCGGTATCACCGAGATCTATCAAAATACTAAGGGTCTGGTCAGTGATGATACCTGTCATCTCGAGCACAATTGACTAATGCTCTGCCTGGTGGTTGTTCACTACTGCATGAATCTGATGGGCCTTGCCCATATCTCCCATGGTAGTGGGTCCAGCTGATCTGGACGCTCTGGTCCTCTCCACAAGGCATTTGCATTGGTAGTGTGGCTCCCCACACATCCAACACTCCTTCTTCGGCCCAGTAGTCCTGGTACTCGAAGTAGAAGATGATGGCCCACCAGCCTAGAATCCTGGTCTGTTCTACTAAACAGGTCTAAACTGCTGCTGCTGCGGTTGATGTTGTGGTCCCCGATAAGGTGTCCACTGCTGAGGCATCAGTCATAGAGGTGTAGTGAAAGTGGATCCCCTCTGGAAGCCATGATATCCCAACGTATGTCTAGCTGGTGTCTGATGCTGTTGTGCTCCAGATGACACCTGTCCTACTGGTCTCGCTAGAATCCTAGTCTGACCCCCATTGATAAGCTCCTCCTCTGCTATGAGGGCCTTCTGGACGACATCATGCAAGTTTTGAGGCATCAGAATCCTGAACTTTGCACATATACTATTGTTAAGGCCAAACACAAACCTGTTGACCTTACGTTTCTCAGTGTTAAGGTCCAGAGCATACCAGAGTAGCTCCATAAAACATGCCTAGTACTTGGGCACCGTACGACCTCCCTGTCATAAGGCATTGAACTCATTGAGCTGATTCTCAATGAATTCCTCTGAAATGTATCTCTCTCGGAATCGTTTCTTGAATAGTTCCCATGACACATCTTCAACGATCATGTTCAGCTATGGTAGGAGTGTCTTCCATCATAGAAGAGCACTCCCCTTCAGTTGAAAGACTGCCATGTGGACCTTCATGTTGGAGGTATAATCGCGAAGTGCGAAGCACATCACCATGTTCTCCAACCATGCCTCAGCGGTTGCACCATCTGGGGCACCAAAGAACTCGAGAAATTTGACCTTCTCCAGTTCACGGTGAACACTACCAGTACCGACTGGAGTGCACGAAAAAACCTCAGTGGGTGCCGACGCCCTGGCCTCATCTCTGTCCAAACGACTGATTAGTGCCTCAGACATGCGCTAAAAATATCTCATCATTTCAACTACATCACCAACTGCTATCTGCTCCTATCCAAGAACCTGCTCGTCTCCCTAGGGGTTAGACCCCTCGGGCGTGGATGCTACAGGAGGTGTTGCACCTCCTCCCCTAGCACCCTGTCGTCTGCCTCCGCGATGTCCTCTAGCCATGATTACCTACACACACACAGGTCAACTCTATTAGCAATAGTATAATCAAATCATATCAACGAAATCCATAGCGATCCCAAGTCGCGGGTTGAACCAGTTCTGATTCCATATGTAACGAACCTATTTGTTACGACAACAAGCCTCACATAACAAGTGCAA
>ML783378.1:472288-501263 GCA_009831015.1 Picea engelmannii | reverse complement strand
ATATATTGTGTGTAGGAAGGTAATAATGACATTATACTCGAAATCACAACACAATGACGAACACAACGCATGAAACTCTCACCACAACAAACATAGCGACCTAACATAAAGGCACATCAAGCACCTAGAAGCCATGTACGACATGCAACCGATGAAGAATAAGAATGACTACCTACCCATCCTACCCTACAATGGTTAGGACCTCCAAGACACATAAGCAATGCTCAAGACCAGGTTCCCATCGATTTTGACCATTTAAGGTCTCAAGGCTGGTGATTGTTCTGAGGAACAAGAAGGTGTCTACATCCCACCCGACTCAAGCACAACCACGCCTATGAGCTAAGGGACCACATCCCCATGCCTACAACCTTAAATAAATAAAATAAAATTCCCAACGGCCATTCTACCTAACTCCTCAGTCATTCAATTCAATCGATAGGTATTAACTACGAATTGAATAGGCAAAACGGTATTATAATCAATCACTAAACACAATCTAATTAACATTAAAATCACATCATTTCGGCAGACTTCTTCATTCAATATTTAAGTAAATTGACAAGTCTAAATTAAATTAAAATAAATTCCATACACACCCATCTAATTCTTAGCGTCTAATTTACCAGGTTGGACCACAACTATAAGTCAATTAACTTGATACATATTAATTCAGCAATGCCTAAAGACTACTAGTATAAACTTTCAAATTTGATTAACCTTAAGTACAATCTAACCCAATCTACATTAACAATTTAACTAATATATATACAATGCTACCAATTCCAATATAACACTAGTATTCGACACTATAGCAATAATACTTTACAAGCGCCATCTAACAGTATTAGCAACATTAATGTAAAACCTGTTGACTCTTACACTTGCTGTCCACAAAAGTTTAACCATAAGGATAGATAAAAGGAATTTAAAGACAAGGGTGTAACCAAGGATATTGTTGTCCCAACTAAATTCATTTACAGGTTAAAGGCTCAGTCTACAATTAAGGCAATTTCGTCCATTCAACCGCAACGCTCAATCAAACCTTTAAGGAAAACGTGTCCAAAGAAAAACCAACACAGTCCAACATTTTAAGGGAAAAACACAGTCACAGTTTAAAGGCATTTCGTGGTCAATTACTGCAAATTCAATCATGTTTCGATGGGCGAATCGTGGTCAATTAAGGCAACATACAATCATCAGTTTTGGAAACATAATTCATGGGCGTGTCCAACAAATTCAGTCCTTCAATTTTAAAATCAATCGAGGTCAGTCAAGCCACTAACATCAAATATCCATAATATCAATTTTATTGCAAAAAGATACAACTAAGACACTTAAGAACAAAATTAAATCATAATTACATATTTTTCAACCTTCTAAATTTATTGACTCAAACTACGTTGATTGGGTAGATCCCATCCACGCAGAGATAAAAATGAAGGAAAACATAGAGAGGATTCGAAGTATGAAATCACTTAGAAAGGGAAAGGGATGTTGGGTTTTACACTCTGAGTCACGCAAAATAAAATAAAACGTTGAGTCAGAGCTCAAGATACACCAAATCCGAAATCACCAAGGGTAACTATGACTCTCGTAGGTTACTACATGCAACAAAATCGCTTAGGGAAGGAATCAGCAAGGTTAAATGCAGAATCCCTCTCACAGTTTACCCACCAAGAAAATCGTAGAGGTATATGCCTGTGAAAAATGCAGAGAAAGGTTGTGATTTCGTTGAGGTAAGAAGTAGAAATTTGCTGAGTTAAGGTAGTAAAAATCATTGGAAAAAGGATTATGAATTCTCTCACTATAGGAGTAAAACCTAGCTTAGTTAAAGCAATGAAAATCGTTGGTAAAATGACCACGAATTCTTTGAGCATAGGAGTGCAATTTCACTGTGTATAAGCAGTGAAAAATCACTAGTAAGGACCACAATTTTTCTCAACATAGGAGTGCGATTTTGCTGGGTATAGAGAGAGGAGTGAGGGAAGCATCCCAGGTCTCCAAAATGTGGAGAAAAATCCCACAAATAATAATTAAAAGACAACGCAGAGGCAAGGGATCGCTCACAAAATGCAGAGATAAATCATTACCATCACAGACATATAGAAGCAATCACTAGGGTAATAATCACAGAAAGTGTAGAAAACACGGTCTGTAAATTGAGAGAAATCACACAAAAAAAAGGGGCAGCTTCTCAGTGGAAAAGGTGTGTGACTTCGCAGTCTAGCGGCAGGTAAATTCGCCTTCAGTCCTGTTAATTTACAAAGGGAAAAGCTCAGTATCTAACATCGTAGAGAATCGCTGGAAATGGCTCACAGTCACAGAGTTTAAACAGAAAAGAGGTCCTGAGTTTTATCATCAAATTACCGGTTCCAAGAAACAAAAATCTGAGTATTACCCACTCAAAAGTTTTTGAGTTTACCTCAAAACAAATTGCACCTAAAAAAAATAAGGGTTGAGCGAACAGTAGTGGTTATCACAATCATTAGAACAGTAACAAAGTCACGGCATAAGTCAAGGAACAGTATCAAAATTGCCATCAACACAATAAAATGCAGAGGTAAGGTATCAAGTCAAGCCCAAGCAAACACAGGGATTAATTGCAGAAGACAATAAGCGGTTCGCTATCGGAAGAAAAACCACCTCAGCGGTAAACAACGTAGCAAGGCACAAGACCATCAATTAGCCAGGAACAATCAGAAGGGGTAGATGACGGATAGGTTTGTCCTTTTCTCATCATCCTCACACAGAAAAGCAGGGTGTTGAGATCCATAGGTCTTTTAACGCTAAGGCGACGACTGTATATCAGGCTCCTAGACGACTGCTCAGGCAAGGACTAGTGAGCTAGGGATGGAGGCTAATCAACCACGAAGGTCACAATCAACACAACAAGGTGGTCAAGACATGCGGGAAAATGAAGGCCATGGGAATCAACAACCATCGAGCCAGGCTAAGGAAAGTTTCAGTCATCAACTTTTAAAAACATCTTTTTACCTTTCCATTAAATAAGAAGATCCAAGATTAAGTCCTAATACAATCTACCATACAAATGAAGAGAGCATACCATTTCCTAATCACCTACCTTGAATGATGTCCCATGCGCTCCGTGCAAATCCCACTCGACGACCATCGAGACTTCATCGGTACCTCCCAGCCAATGCTAGGGGTACTCTTCTTCCCCCTTAGCCCCCCGAGCCGCAAAGGGGCCACACACTCACTATCCAGAGAGTTCAACTAGCTCCCAACTCGCCTCACAAGGACGAGCTACCACTCCTTACCGAGATAGGTATCCCAACTCCCACAAGTTAAATCAGTCAAGTAGATATTTTTGCAGCGTAATGTTATGCAAACAGAAGATGATCCAACCTCCATCACCTCCCTTCATTATATAGAGTTTCGTGGTTCCTTACTTTCCAAAACTTCTCTTTTAGTTAAGTGTTTATAATTAATTTCATAAAAATTCCTCCCCATACAAGTGTCACCCACCCCCTTCCTTCCTCATAAATTAACTTATTTAATTAATTAATTATCTTTTTTTCCCTCACCCACCTAGATTTATTCCTAGAATCACTCCTAGGTGTCCCCCAAAATCTCTTACAGGTTTTAATAACTTTCCTTTTTATTAAATTGCTTGTTCAGTTTAAATTAGAAAGATCTTAAATGGTGGATGCTTTACTAAGTTTGACCTTCTTCTTTTTCCCTTTTTATGGTTACCTCCTTTCCTAGTTTCCTAAAATTTTAGATTTTCCCTCTTTCCCCTTTTTAATTAGAACTCAAAAAGGCATGTGTGGAATTTTAACCCTTTTTCCCTTTTATCATTTAATTAGTATATTTTAAATTATCAAAAAGATAAAACAATTAATTCTAACAGATTTTTTTTATGAATAATTTAAATTTCTTACTCCCTTCATGTTACAAGATTTTACGAAGATCATAATTATTATTTAAGTTGTTTTCATTTTAATTATTATTATTATTTTTATTTTTTTTTCTTAAAGGTAGACAAAATTTTACCACTAGCGTAATTTAGACTTAGACCTTAAATTTTCTACTGGGCGACATTTAATTAGGGAAATTGTTTTAAAAATTACTTAACCTGTTATTCATCCTAAGGCCATCTAGGTTAATTCCTCTATCACCAACAACACAACATGCCCTTCAGGACGCACTAGGTGCTCCAAGGGTGCCACTTGCCTCATATGTTCCCTTGCGCGACGTGCCCTTCAAGATGCACTACGTGCTCCAAGGGTGCCACTCGCCTCTTGAATGACTTGGTAGACATCAATAACCCTTGGAGTCAACACTCTGCCAGGTGAACTTGTGGGATACTAAGGGATTCTAAGGAATAAGGCCCCCGCCTTATTGCGCGCCCCTTTGAATCATCGTGAGCAATTGTTGTAGTCTTCCCTCACGACATTGTGGGTCCTCTCGAACTAGGTAATCGTTAACCTACAGTTCAAGCCACGATGGGAGTGCTAGTAGGCTATGGAAGGGATGTTTTACACACCTCTCCCTCAACATATCTGGTAGTCGTGCATCACCTGTTTACTTCACATGTGAGTCTGGTCGGCAAGCTATCATCAGGCCGCATCATCAACAAATCATGTCAGAACATATCCATATCATATAATCTAATTAGGTGCACTAATATCATAGTAAAAACAATCAAACCCCAATGGTACACTCCCTGACTTGATCCAGCGTCCAAGGGGTTCCATCGATGCCTCTGCATCCTCGAGGTCCAAAATCCCGCACCCTTAGTAAAACCGAGTCAATAGCACCTGTCTATGTCAATGCAATAAAAAGCATGTCACCAACCCATAACGCCTCATAATAAAAATCAAAAGTTTTAATAGCATAATAATCCGGATCACTTGCAAGCAAGTGTCCTCAAAGAATAAGTTTGCTCAGTGCGCCAGAGCAGGATGTTACATGAGAAGTATGCTTGAACTAACTTCTGCCCTTGGCTCTTTGGCTTCTATGGGTAACAACATATGTGTTCTTCCATTTTTTTCTAGAGTATAGGTATTCTTTCTACCATTGTGAATAACATTTCGATCATATTTCCACGACCTCCCCAATAAAATATGACAGACATCCATAGGGATTACATCACACAATATTTCATCTTTGTAACCTCCTATTTTAAATTCAACTTGGCATTGTTGACTTACCATGACTTGATGCCATTTCTTCAACCACGATACCTTGTATGGCTTTGGATGTGCAGTCGTCTTCAGCTCCAGCTTCTCCACCATCTCTTTGGATACAAGATTGTCAGTGCTTCCACTATTTATGATCACTTTGCAAACTCTGTCTATTTGATCAGAACGAAATGTTCCAAAAATTAATTATTTCTAGATTAATGGACAAGTGGTAGAGAACCCACACTGAGACCACCCAGTTACAACTGGTCTTCCACACCGATTTTCTATGAAAGGTATGAATAGAAAATTATAGAGGAGGAGGACTAGTCGACATTTGAAACCCCTCATCTTCATTTCTTCTTAAAGAATCCAAATCTTGGACAATCTCATTTAACATAACAGTCAAAATGGGCATGTATCATATCCTTTGGAACTTGTTTTGGCTTCAATGCATGGTTTTTCTTAGTCTTGTTCAATATGACAAAGGAATCAAAATTTCTTCATATTCACAGTGTTGGAGCTGAAATATTTGGGAATGACTTGTTACAACTGGTGCAATGTTTTGGTACAGTAAATAAATTTGTTGTGTGCAAGAAAATTTGGCTCTCATGCAAATGCATGATATTCCTTCTACCATAACTATATAGTACAAAGAAGTATAAGAGGGAGGAATATCTACATCTAATGTTCTTCTTATCAGAAGTTAACAACAACTGATCATTCAACATAAGCACTATGAAATAGTGATTATGTTTACAACTTTTGTTCAGTATTCTTTGATACAAAATCCTATTCAAGAAAGAAAAACTCTACAAGGGCGCAATATCTATGAAGGATGTTGTTGTATAGACATTTAGTTCTCTAACCTTACAGAGTTACAAGTGAACTATAATTATGAAAAAATCCAGCACTACAAAAACACAATAATTTTCCAGAGCTTTCATTTTGGCAAGATAAGGAAGAAACACAGCAAGGGGGAGACCTTAGGTGTCAAACCTGTTGTTTTGGAAACATAGTACATTGATGGTTCAAATACATAGCAGTTTTTAAAGGATATCAAACTAGAAATAAAAGAGAAAATGCTAATGGTGCATAAACCTGTGAAAGATACCATCGATGACAAACCTGAGAAAAGGCCCAGATATGAAATGAGACCAAGGAAATCCAAGATTTGCATCGACCTCAATAAACATGTTGCTGAGGAAGAGTATGGGATAAAAAATGGGAGCAAAGTAAAGGTAGAAATCAAGCCAAAAATTGAAGCTGACAGGGAGATGGATGATAGTAACCACCCAGTGAAAAATCTCAAGCAACAAAATGATAACCTGAGGTAACAAATCCAGGATCTGCAACAACCAAACCGGGTTCTTGAGATGAAACACACAAAGCTATAGAAAAAATATCAAAAGTTGCAAAAGAAACAACATAAAACTTGCTTGTTCTTGAAGGAGATTATCTAAATGTCTATTGCTGTCAAGAAGCAAAGGAATTTGAAACCTGTGCCAAATTGATCTACCATAGTAGGGTTTATCTCAATATTATTGGTGTGCATGGGAATCAATGAAGAGTCAACAACCAGTTACAACTTATGAAGACTCTTGTTATGCATCTCTTCCACTTCAGTTATCAACTTCCACTTCAGTTATCAACAATAGCTCTGGTTACACTGATAGTTACACTGCAATACTTTTTTCCCCTTTTTTAGTCATTGTCTTCAAGCATAGTTTTCGAAAGGTGGGAAGTGAAATTTTAAAAACCAAAAGTTTTTTTTTGGGGGAACGTGCCAATTCAAAGAAACCTCTCTCAACATTTACACAACTGTCACAGTTTTGGATATACAAAAGGATATTTGGACCCTATTTTTCATGAATTCACGAGATTTATTTTTCTAAAAATAACTCATAGACAACAGTCGATGATCCACCTCATCAATTTGACTTGGAGATCTGATAGAGGTATTTGAACCCTCTCTTGATGGATAAATAAATGGAATATGTGAATGTAAGGGAGGGAGGTTTTTTGGGGGTTCAACTTTTTGGGTATCAAGCATCAAGATTTGGTTGTGTTTTGAAGTATTAAACTGTTAAGTTTTTCCACTTGATGAATATAATTTCTGATGATAGACAATTTTCTCTTCAACTCTTGTTTTTCTTATTATCTTATCTGAATGAAAATTGGAATGTATTCAAAGCATTGTTTCCTTTCCTTTCAACTATTGTCTCAATGAACTATTTATTTTCATACAACCCGATTTCAACTATTGTTCAGTGAATTTTTTATTGTCATGCAACCTGTTTGGAGGATTTGTGTTTAGATACATCTTTTAGATTTGAAATATAATTTTAAGTCTGAATGTTCATACATAAAGTGAAAAAATGTATGCTTGTTAGTATTTCCTCTATTTTTATCTCTACATCTTTATTTGTTTACCAAAATGCATTCCATCAGTTAAGGGGAACCTTGTTGTTGATGATTTTTGAACAACCCAACCAGATCCTTGTCCTTGAAAACCTATCTATCAGTTGACCATCAAAACAAAAAAACTTAATTCATAAAAAAAAAATCCTTTCAACAACTATAATCTCCAAGAAAATTCATACATAATCATCTTCATAATATTGACTGAATCTTTTTTCTACCGTATATATAAAATGATCTTGCTGATGAAAATCAACAACATATGAATTTTGTATCACTAATAACAAAAAAGATAATATGCTAATTTAAATATCTACATAATAAGAAAAATTTGAAGATGATGTAATACCATTTTGAAACCAATGAACATCTTGATCTGAGTCTTGATGTTCGTAATTGTGATCCTACTTATTTGGATGTAAATTTTCATCACAAACCTAATATCAAAGTCTTTCATAAGCCCAAAAAGTTTCCTCAATTTATCTAGCATCTACAAAAAACTATTCTAGTGATGAGGATCTCATTTCTCTGAGAAACAGAACTAGATCAGGGTGTTGTGATACTATATAATGCACCATGGAAACAAATTCAGTAGGTTGAATTTCCATTGGCATATTAAGATAAAAATTATGAAACCTTCTATTGAATACAATAAAAACTTCATCCTGATCCCTTCTCAAGGCATAAAAATCAGTCAGGTATCGATCAAAGGATTTCTTCTCTCCCCAATACCCCAAGAAAGTATCATGAAAAATGCCCATGAATCTATTGAATCAACTTTCAAATTTCTAAACCATTGTCCAAAATCTCAATGTAATGACTAAAAGACTATCCTCATGAACACATCCTCATGGATAATTTGTAAGAGGTCAGTGAACCACTCGAAAAAAACCACGTGTTTCTTGGTTGTCACGTGGTCTTCTCCTTTGAATTTAGGAAGGTAATATACAAAATTAGGAGGAAAATAGTGGAGGGTAAATGGAAGCTTCAGAGGTTTATAACCTTTCCTAATCCTAGACTGAATTTCAGTAAGTTGATTACAAGAAGGAGAAATGATCTGAAGAGGTGGTAAATGAAAGGGTAAATGAAATTTATTATTCACAAGCTCACAAGACTGGTCATGATATGGAGAAATTTGGATATGAACAACAATATTCTCAATAGGATGAGGTGAAGGGATCATATCAAAATCAACAATATAGGAAGAGGGAAGATCTTCTTCCTTCAAGGAAGGATATAAAACAACGTGCTTATGGTCATCCGAATAGAAAAAACAAAGGATGATTCTTTTAACATGTAAACGAAAGGACATGAAAGAAATGATGAAAAAAAATATAAGCTCTTGGAGGAAACTTATGCACCGATACCTGGTTTCTCCCTTCAATTATTTCATCTTTCTATCAACTATATTCTTCTTCCAGTGGAGTCTTTGATTGTGGAGTTGCCAAGTGAAAGATTTCAATCACTATGTGTGTATGGATTTTGTTCACCATAAAAAACCAGATATGATCTTCATCGTTCTCCCAGGGAAAGATTGCTTTGTTACTCTGTTCCCCGACAATCGTACCAAAAGATGTTGGTTCTAAGGTATGCACCTCAATGCTAGAGGGAAGATCTAGGCCACCTCAGTTGTTGGAAGGATTGTTTTTTTTTTATGAATTAAGTTTGTTTTTTTGATGGTCAACTAATAGATGGTTTTTCAAGGACATGGATCTAGTTAGGATGTTCAACAATCATCAACTACAAGGTTCCCCTTATCTTATGGCATGCATTCTAGTAAACAGATAAAGATGTAGAGATAAAAACAGAGGAAATACCAACAAGTATACATTTTTTCACTTGTTGTATGAACTTTCAGACTTAAAATGATATTTCAAATCTAAAAGATGTATCTAAACACAAATCCTCCAAACATGTTACATGACAATAAACAATTCACTGAACAATAGCTTAAATCAGGTTGTATGACAATAAATATTTCATTGAGATAATAGCTGAAAGGAAAGGAAATAATGCTTTGCATACATTCCAATTTGCATTCAAATAATATAATAAGACAAACAAGATTTCAAGAGAAAATAATATATCACCATAAATTATATTCATTAGGTCGAAAAACTTAGCAATTTGATACTTCAAAGCACAGCCAAATTTTGATGCTTGATACCCAAAAAGTTGTGTTAGTACTAGAAGTATCACCTAGACTATTGTAGGTGTGAGCCTAATACCCATAAAAAAAACTTTTAGGTTTGTAAAAATAAGAGTTTATTTCAAAATGTAGTGAATGGGGAAAGAACTCAATTTAAACATCAACACAAAACTTCCAAGAATATATATCAACAAGGCTTGAATAGTCTCATATCAATGTTTAAGATATAAATGGAAAGATGGAATACTTAGCACGAAAAGTAGAATACATGCATCAAGTTACATTAGATAATTTTGAAACACATATAGTGGAAAAATCATTAAGTAGGAACTTCCTAATCAAAAAGACAAATTACTTTAACAACCCTTGCTCCAGTAAAAACACAGTAAATCTTTCACTACATCAGGAACAAGTACCAATATGAATCCTTCACCAATAGAAAACATCAAAGTAAGATTGAAACATAGATATCACAATAGGAGAAGAAACGGATCATTAACTATTCAATATTCTTAAATATGATACATATAGTCTAGAAAACTCTATTACAAATGAGAGTAAAGATATGAGTATAACAATAGCCACTCTCCCCTTCTCTAAGAGTTACATGCCTCATCAAATATCCAAATACATAAAAAATATCTCTAGGAGGTCACAACTTGCTCCATGCATTGGATTTTGTGCCTTGGAGATATGTGGCAATAGACAGATAGACACAAATCCAACAAACTGCTAGATTTCAGGAAGCTATTAGAAATATTAAATACAACTGCAGCCAACTAAAGCATGGATATTTAATGAAGTTCAATTCCGGGTACAAGTGTCCCTTGATGTCTAACTGCCTCCTAGGGAACCATTCAAACCTCCTTATACATGTGGAAGGCTTCCTACAACTCATATTTATCATACTGTTAGAGTTCACAGTGCATCTACAAGATTCACTGCAAACTTTCCTGTAGGTGATGTTTTCAACATTTTTCCTAAAACGAATTGGGTTAGGATGATTTTTGGTCATAAATTCAATGAAATTATGATTCTTCTCAAGAAATTTTTTTAGTGAAACTTAGTTTCTATTTTAAAAGATATGATGAAAATACGACTTTGCTTCTTACTAATCTTCTACAAATTGTTTCAATTTTAGCAGTTCGCAGTGCCTTCAACAGGATGCGCTGCGGACTTTCTGTAGATGCCATTTTTATGTCTGATCACTACACCTGATGTCAAAACCATGGAGACAAGATTCAAACCTATGTTGATGTCTTGTATAACCTATGAACCATGCAAGAAGACTCCCAAAAACAACAAGTGAGAAAAATCATGAACAACATAAGACAAAAATGTTCTTTAGAGTTGTGAACCAACATATATGAGGAACAATAACAAAAGTGATATACTACTGCAAACAAAATGGTGCTCCATCTGCTCCTTTAATTTTTTAAATTCTTCCTTTGGTCAGTATCCATGAAAAATAAATAAAAACCCCCCTTTGATAACAACTTCTACCAGAGTAAGTGATGGAAACTTACAATTTAGGGTTTTGTTGTTTGATTGGAAATAGTTAGGGTTTTTCTAGCAAGACGATTTTATGCTTAAGGCAACAGTGAAGAAACTGAAAGAGACTGAAATTGAGAAATGGAGGTAAATATAACAACCTAAAACCGAAAGAAAACTCCAATATAAAAATTTCCACACGATTATGTAAAACTGAGGGTTTGCAATGCAATTTATCAGTTTGCAGCGAATTGAGAATTTGCAGCAATGAATTTTTAGTCTAGGGTTTTCATAAAAAAAATTTACAATTTCATAGGTAAGGAGAGGAATATTATGCTAAGTGAGGTGATTTTTTCAAACCTAAGTGAAATGGAGGTCAACTTGGGTTTTATCAAATGTGTAAAATAGAGGCTTCTTAGCGCATCAAGTTCGTAGCGAATTTGGAGTTTGTAGGAACTAGAGTTTGCAGCAAGTAGAGTTATGACAATAGGATTTTAGGTAATAGGAATAAACATAAAAAAAATATCTAACATCAAATCCCACTCCCTACTGCAAATAACGAAGCCTATCACCCCTTTAATCTTCCACCATCGACCTACTCAAAGAATATGCAATAAAACAATCTGCAGCGCGAGTTCACAACAAATCTACCAGTCTGTAGCGTACTCTTTGCAAAAGTAAAAGAAGATATAAAATGATAAACCCTATATTTTAAAATGACACTTTATATATGCTTGATGATGTGAGGTCACTTAAAACTAGAGTTCATCATTAGAGACTTTTTCAAAATGATAATCATAAAAAGATTTGTCAAATGCGTTATTTTGAAATGCTGCGATCTTTTAGGAAATTCTGTAGTGCAAATGTTTTGATAGTTGACGAGGAACTTTAGGTGGTTGGTTAAATATTTAAATACCTTTGCATACTTTTTTGGGTCATAACACTTGATGAGAGTCTTTAAACAAGATAGATATGGCCAATTTCTTTCCCTCTTTTGTTAATGATCACAACCGCCATCATGACACCATGACTTTACTCAACTTGACTATATCACCCATTCCTTCATATATGACTCAGTGAGACATTTAGATATGCTAGGACAAGCATTAAATGAACCCATTTTTTATTTATGAAATGACCCAAACAAAACTTAGACAAAGCAAAAAAATGAAAAACAAGGGTGACTTCGAGTACATTTCATGTGCTAACAAGTTGAACCCCCCAAAACATTCCCTCCCTTACATTAACACATTCCATTTATTTATCCATAAAGAGAGGTTTATAATACCTCTATCATATCTCCAATTCGAAATGATGAGGTGGATCATCGATTGTTGTCTATGAGTTATTTTTAGAAAAATAAATATGGCGAATTCCTGAAAAATAGGGTCCAAATATCCCCTTGTATCTCGAAAACAATGATAGATGTGTAAAACTTGAGAGACATTTTTTTGAATGGGCCCGTTCCCAACAAAAACCTCTTTTCTTTTTCAAAAATTTATTTACAGAAATTGCGCTTGAAGACAGTGACTAAAACATGGGAAACATGTACTGCGGTGTAACTGGATCTTTTGCTGATAACTGGAGTGGAAAGGATACATAACAAGAGTCTTCATAAGTTGTAACTAGTTGTTGAATATGAATTGATGCTCATCCATGCCAATAATATGGAAATAAATCCTGCATAGTGGTAGATCAAGCTGGCAGAGGTTTCAAATTCCTTTGCTTCTTCACAACAATAGACATTTAGATAATTTCCTTCAAGAACATGCAAGTTTTTTGGTGTTTCTTTTACAACTTCTGATATTTTTTTTTATCTTTGTGTGTTGCAGCTCAAGAACTTGTTTTTGTTGCTACAAATCCTAGATATTCTGGCTCAGGTTATCATTTTGTTTCTTGAGAGTTTGCACCTGGTGGTTCCTATCATCTATCTCCATGTTAGCTTCAATTTTTGGCTTGATTTATTCCTTTACTTTGCTCCCATTTTTGAGCCTCTGTTCTTCCTCAACAACAGGTTTATTGAGGTCGATGGAAAGATTGTATTTCCTTGGTCTCATTTCATATCTGGGAGTTTTCACAGGTTTTTCATCGGTTGTATCTTTCACAGGTTTATGAACCATTAGCATTTTCCCTTTTATTTCTAGTTTGATACCCTATAAAAGTTTCTTTGTTTATGGACCATCAATGTACTCTATTTCCAAAACAATATGTTTGACACCTGAGGTCTGCCCCTTGCTGCATTTCTGCCTGATCTTGCCAAAATGAAAGTTTTGGAAAATTACTATGTTTTTTGTAGTCCTAGATTCTTTCATAATTATAGTTCACTTGTAACTTTGTAAGGTTAGAGAACTAAATTTCTAGATACAAACGTCCTTCATAGATATTTCACCCATGCATATTGTTTCTTGCTTGAATAACATTTTGTATCGAAGAATACTAAACAAAGGTTGTAAACCTGATCACTATTTCATAGTGCCTATCTTGATTGATCAAATGTTGTTAACTTATGACAAGAAGAACATTAGATGTAGATATTCCTCCCTCTTATACTTGACCGTATTGTATAGTTATGGTAGAAGGAATATCATGCATTTGTATGAGAGCCAAATTTTCTTTCACACAACAAATTTATTTACTGTACCAAAACATTGCACCAGTTGTAACAAGTCATTCCAAAATATTTCAGCTCCAACATTGCGAATATGAAGAACTTTTGATGCCTTGGTCATATTGAACAAGACTAAGAAAAAAAATGCGTTGAAGACAAAACAAGTGCCAAACGATATGATCCATGCCCATTTTGACTATCATGTTAAATGATATTGTCCAAGATTTGGATTATTTAAGAAGAAATGAAGACGGGGGGTTTAAAATGCTGACTGGTCCTCTTCCTTTATAATTTTGTATTCATACATTTCATGGAAAATTGATGTCGAAGATAGGTGGAAACTTATCCATTAATATATAAATAATTAATTTCTGGAAAATTTCATTCTGATCAGACCAATTTTTCTCCTAAACCGCTACAAAATTTTTAAAACCATATGCATTTAGGCTAAATCACCCCATTCCTGAAGTGGTTTTTTAACAGTTTTGGAATATTTTCTACGGTTTGATAGGAAATGGAGCCCAAATTTCCCTTCTTGGAATGATGACGAGAACTGATAATTTGAATGTATCTTTAAGTATGAACTTCTATCCGTCCTTTCCTCGAATGATGGATCTTTCTTTGTCTAATATGGTTCTTCTTCTTTTAGATAAGGTATTTTATTTGGCATATTGGGTGGCTTTGGATGAACTCCTAGGTTCCATGGAAACCTTAGTTGCCTTTATTGACAATGGTGGTCAAGGATATGTGTTGCTTAGGGTTCACTCACAATCTTCAACAAAAATTGCACAAATAGCCAATACACATGATTTCGAGGGTAGTACGAACAAAAAAGCGTGATTTGGGTACCAACACACTTTTATTAAAAATTTGAAATATTTTTTAAAACCATAAAAAATCATAAAACAAAGTCTGTATGTTGATTGCAAGAATGATGTCATTATTGCAGTCATCAACTTTTTGCACAAATAATTTTAAATTATTCCTCTTGTGGTCCAATAGTGATATAACCGTGGCGATAGGACTTATTCAATTCAAATAGAGACTTGACTTGACCTTATAAAAAGAAAAACAACTAATAATAGGCAAAGAAGGGATGACTAAAAACAAAATGACTTAACAAACAGTGAAGAAGAAGAACTAACTAAGAGCTAGGTTGATGGATTGATATGTTGGTTTGAGGAGTAGGAGGCTGAGATGCAGGCCTAGGAACTAACGTACCCCCACTAGAAAAGAATCCAAAAGTAGGCATTGATGTGGATGGGATGGACATAGTGACTCTAGGTATACTAACAGATGAGAGGATGGCACAATCGATGCCCCCCTGATCGAGGGACCAAAAGAAAATGGTATAGACAGTGTGGGTCCAATGGAGCTAAGGGGTGGCATTATGGACATTATAGGGATTCCCCTGATAGGATTACCCCCTATCCCAAGTGATGATGCGATTGTATACTAATATACACTAGAAAAAAAATCGGTCCTAACATGGTGGGAGGATGAATGAACAAAGAAAAAGGCTCGCTAAAGATTTCCCTTACTTGGACAAGTGGAGGTGTGTTTGGCTCAGTCAAAGGGGGATTAAAATTTTATGGAGGACATTCATATACCACTTCTACCTCGACCAAATCAATCTCTTCAAACTAAATTTCAAGCACCTAAAAGTCTTTTTCAACTATCTCACATCTCTTGATAGTTGGTTGTCCCTCCATAACGGGTTCAAGTCCTCATAGTCGACGAGATTGGTGCGGTAGTTCAACAACGATGAATATAATATGTTAAAATAAAAACACAATTCAACCTATGGCCGACCTAGACTCACACTCAAAGAGCACACTCTTGAACAAATCTAGGCTAACAAAAAGAAAACTAATTGGATCAAGGGCCTTCCAAAAACCAACCCTGTGGGGGAGATGAAGTCCCCATAAGATTGGATATTGATGGTATGAGGAGAAGATACAATAATCTATGTGAAACATACCTAACTAGTCCAATCACCCTTTATTAAGAAGGGCACCCTCTGAGGGAACTAATACAGTGAACAAATGTATGCCCCAGGTACTATAGGCACATCCCACTTGTAGTCACTTCTGTATATCCCTAGTGAATATCACGAAGGCTACCACCTAACAATCAATGGTTGAGAAAGTAGTCATAGGTCTAACTACATGTAAGGGCAAGGTAACAAAGCCCGAAGATCTGAAGGCATGAACCAATGAAACCCCCATATATGTAGCAATCAAAGCAGTATCACAAACACCAAAACAAGCAGAGAGGGGTAATATCCCTACTTTCCTTGATGCAACCTCGTGATTAACTCCTATGTTAGAGGAGGCTCTCAATACACCGATTGCAATAATGGGTTTAACACTATTAAATGACTACTAAGTCTCATTTTCGTTGCCTTAGAGAGTTTACTCTCCAACCCTAATCCAAGGCCCTAAGCCTATCTAGTGTTGGTTCACTATAAAAAGAAAAACATCTAATTGATTTTATATTACATTTTATTTTTATGGCTATTACTTAAGTCCAAGGGTAGCAGATGAAATTGTGGTGATTTTTTGACTCTTGACCCAACCAAGCAATGCAAATATGACAATGTAAATTGTTCACTTCGATGAATTATAGCTATAGGAGGGAGAGAGACTTTTTCCTTTTTATTTGCAAACTTGTAAAAGTACAACCTCACATACACCAAGAAACCAACAATATCTTCATATCTAAAACCAAACAATGTTCCTAATGCACTCTTTCACTAATGCTTCAAAAGAAAATCTAGCATGAAACAAAACTTTTTCTTCTTTTTGATATTTTTCGAATTGAAATGTAACAATTCTTGATCGAAGAAAGAAAGACAAATGGAAAAGGAAAACCAACAACATGCAACAAGAAAAGGGGTTGTAGGATATTGAGAATGGGGTCTAATCAACCCACTCCAATGTCACTACAAAGATCACACCCAAAACTCACCTAGGATGGTGGATCTAGTGATGAAGAATGTTTATACAAGGACAAATAAAACAACCAATAACAAAAAAATACTAGATATTCTCATATCTGTTGGGTTCTCTGTCCAAACTCAATGAAAATATCAGACAGAAAGAGACCTTATCCAAGAAATGAAAACAAACCACACATAATCATTCTACAAACTAGTTGATGGCAAAGTATGTGACAAAAATTAGTCAAACAGAGACAAAACAGGTTCAGAATAGACCACTGTAGAACACTCTTGATAAGAGGACAGATCTAAAACAAAAGGCTCGGTTTTTTATCTGCAATTCTGTATATTTTTCAAAACTTCGGTGGACACATGCGACCAATCCAGGGATTATCGTCGCAGGACTCAAGTTAGTCAATAAGCGAGGATATGTAAAAAAATCTTTTTTGAGAAAAAAGGATCTATTTCAAATCTTCCAAATCTGTATCAGATCTATCATATCTATTGGATATAGGATCTGTCTCAACCAAATAAAGAATCACAAGAATACATAATCAAACAGAGGGAAGGATTAGCCAAGAGACTCAAACTAGAGAAGAATTCCTCTCTAGTGGAGTTGTCATTTCTGTTATGGGATAAAATCTCACAATGTCATTCTAGGGAAGTTATTTGTAGTGTTAATGAACATAAGCAATTTCAAAAACCAACAGACAATATATCAAATCAACTTCAACATAGTATGCATAGACTTAAAATAGAGAAGCACCTTCTTGCATGACTGCAATGTGACCAAGTACTACATGATCCTATGGCTATAGTGCACATACCTCCAATAGGCTAAAGTGTGGTATGGCCCCATAGCTCCATGAAAAAATATATGAATTCATTGTTTCCAAATACCATAACTCATCACTCAAGCATAATCAATAGTTTCATCAATCAACATATTGAATCATTGGTTCATAATGTAACATTAAATAATGTTATCAATAAATCTACACTCTTATCAACAATATCATTTGTAATCATTCGTCGAACAAATACTATTTGAAAATTCATTATTATTCCCATATGAATAAAATTTCATAATAACAACAATAAATCAACTTTTCCAATAATCACCAATCAACTTTTATAAATATTAAAGAAAGGAAACTACATTAAGTAGTGGAAAATCACTAAAGAAAAAACACTTATTTATGTTCAACTCACTTTGATGATGTCTATCCAACTGGTGTAAACTAGTCTTCAAGTCCAATGACATTGCTAGAGGATTTCAACACTAAGGAAGACATTCCTCCCAACCAATGAAAACACTAATAAATAGCCAACTGGTGTAAACTAGTCTTCAAGTCTAATGACATTGCCAGAGGATTTCCACACTAAGGAAGACATTCCTCCAAACCAATGGAAACACCAATAAATTGGTGATGCAAGCCCCTGTGAAAGGACCTATCTTGATGATAATACTTAGTGGTTCACTCACTTAAGGGTATATTCAACAAGAAAACACTTTTCTCAAGAAATGACATTAAATGTTGAATATATTAAAATGATATAAGAAACTGTGTGGGAGAGGCATCTAGATACAACAACACCCTTCCTCTTAGGGTTGTAGTGTGTAATGAATATACCCACTATTGTTCTTGATATTGAAATACCTATAGAAATAGGGTTGTTTGAATTAATTACAAGAACCAATGGGATTTAGTACCTCCCATAGGTTAGGTACACCCCCAACCACATATTACCCACTCAAACAATTCTATGAGTAGCCTTCAACTTCTCCAATCACTTCCTATATAGGAAACCAAAAGAATGCCCCCCGCATCCCTAAAATAATTCTATTTCCCCATAACACAATTGGAATATATAGAACATGAACACTAAAAGTACTTTCATTTCTCTCTAATAACCACAAGCGTCAACTTTCTTTCTTTATTCTTTCTTTCTTTTCAAACAAGTAAGTGGAGGCATTAATTTACTTGGGTTTTACACTAATACCCAAAAGTAACAGTATACTTTCCTTAATAACTAGAAATAACACTTACCTTTCTCAGTTTTGTTTTTCCACAAAAGGTAATTAGAAGCCATAAATTGGTTTAGGTTGAACTTAGGTTTAAAGTCATCTTACATAGGTCACATGATAATCACTCACTAACTTAATCCCAAGCCCTTTGGGCCTTAAACCATAATCAAATATTAGGAGACAATATTTATCAACTAATCATTATTTACCCCCTTTTCTACCTCACAAGGTCCTAAGACTACTAGTCTAGGTTATCCTCATTGAAATTAAGTCCTTAGAGTATGATTCCACAATGATATTTATAATCATTGAGGTTTCTCCCAACATTTGACCTAAGTTAGTGTAGGTCGTGAGAACTATACTCCTGCAAAACAATGTTTATATTCACATAACACAAATTCCTTCTATGCTCTTTGAATTGGTCCCTATAGTGCCTCTTGACACTATTCCAACTATATCCATACACAACAACCAAACTAGACTCAAGAAGTGACAATCAATTTTTTCTTTAAAACAAAACCAATTTAAGTATCCCTTTATTAACGATTCAAATAACATTCCACTTAGAATTAGTTTTTCCACAAAGAAGTTGCAACAAAAGAATCTCAAAAAGCTATCCACCATTTACAAATTCTCTTGAGACACACTCAATCCTCATAAGGGCCTCTCTCCAAGGATAGCATATCCTTCTTAGTTATACACCTATTATGCACCAAACTTTTATTTTTGACTTTAAATGCAGTAGAAAAGAATACAACTTGACTTGGAGAGAAATGTTATAGTAATCCCTCATATTAACTTCTTATCACACTCCTAAACAACTATAAGCCTACTCAATCCTTTGAATTAATACCAACAAACCTTCCTTAAAGTTACCAATTATGATTTCAATAAGATATAAAATTTAACAACATTAACAATGATAATCACAATTTATTCCTAGAAGATTGTTTTACATTCATACAAGCTATTAATTCCACATGAGGTATTTCCATACACAAGATATGAGGTACACTACTCTTATATTTAACACAACTAGCTTCCTTCACCCATAATGATTCATACAATTTTTAAAAAATGGCATACAAATCTTTTTATAAACACTTAGCATACATCATTTACACAACCAATCAAGGGATATGATTCATTTAGTTATGTTGTAAAGAACCACCTAGATCACATGTAGGTGAGGGATTTCCATACACAAGATATGAGGTACACTACTCTTATATTTAACACAACTAGCTTCCTTCATCCATAATGCTTCATACAATTTTTAAAAAATGGCATACAAAGCTTTTTATAAACACTTAGCATACATCATTTACACAACCAATCAAGGAATATGCATTATTTAGTTATGTTTTAAATAACCACCTATATCACATAATTTACACAACCAATCAAGGGATATGAGTTATCTAGTTATGTTGTAAAGAACCACCTAGATCACATGTAGGTGAATAATTCCATTCACTCATGTAATATATAACATATTTAGGAATAGTTTATACCTAATATTTAACATTAATTCACCCAATTATAATTTATACTTCTAAATATGAATAATAACTATACAATAGAGATAAGAACAACAATTGCCATTATTCGGTAGTCTTAAACAATCATACCCAAACACAACTAGGTTTTTGATGTAGAATATGTTGTAGTGGTGGGTTTTAGACTAACTAAAATTTCCAGAAAAGTAGAGTTACCTCTGAAAAAGTATTTTGTATCACATGAACTCAATTACCTTCCATATCAACTCACTAAGAGAAACTCATCCTTTCTTAGGTTTTGATAGAATTCTGACAACTCCCAAAATCCATGGAGGCCTCATCTATTTATAGGCATTGTGAGGCTAGACACCTCACCCCCCTATGTAAAATTAATTAATTTACCATTTTATTAATTCCATAATATTCATTACCTCATACAATGTGTCATCTTTCCATAATTTCCTTATTATTTACTTTACTAAATGAATAATTCCACATTTCCCTTTTTTATATTATTATTTCAAGTTTCCTCTAAAAGTGAGTAATTTAAATTATTAATTAATTTAGTCTTTGGGTCTCTTCAAGTTACCTCATCTTAATTTAGAATCTACAAGGTGTGTCTAATAGGGAGTTCTAATGGGGAGTAAGGATTTTGCACCCCTATTTTGCACTCCCAAATCATAACCATGAAACAAGGACTCCCCACTTATATTCCCATGGAGTAAATAATCATCTTGTATATTCTACAAAGAGAGAGAATCTATGCCTCTATAAAGACTTCATTAATTACGGCCCACATCCATCTATTCCTCTATAAAGACTTCATTAATTATGTCCCAAACCCATCTTTTAGTGAGATAGTAAGGCTTCAACTTGTACCCTTCACATGCATGGAACCATGCATATCAAATATATCAACAATATTGTAAAATAATAATCAAATTGATTGTATCACCATTTATCCTCCACAGATCTTATTGCTAAACTCCCACCTTGGAGTTCTCCCTGATAGTCCAGATCACATAACCTATATCCTCTATCATTAATATTAATGATATCATATACAACATATGCTTAAGTCATGTACATAATCCAAATATCATTAAATGAGACTATGCTAGTTTAATTATTCTTCCACAACATATAGTTAGATTTCCATAGTCTTCCCTTTTATGCAGTCAAATCCACCTAACAGCCTGGTAGGTCCAACCAACCTACCATGGTTCCAACTTTCTTAATAGCACTAGTAATCATTTATCATAAATTGATAAAATGAAACCATTCAAGCATCCAAGCTATCATTCATTAATCCATCACATATAACAATCACATCATCATCATGACATATAGCTAATTAACTCAACAAACATAAATACAAAATTATACAACAACATTAAATATCATTTCACGTATCACAAGTATATATACATACACATATTTATATAGATAAACCAAAAATATATACCCACAAGATCATGATATAATATAGGTTTAACCTCCTAATCCTTTTAAAACAACATTAAGAAAGAATGGACATTACATACTTTCCCCTTTGGAACAAAACTTGGAATTCGTTTTCATGTAGCCACAAGAAACTTTATTTTTTATGAATCAGATTGTAACTAAGTCTTAACCTTGTATGTATTAAATTAATATCATAAGATTTATATCTTTGGCTCCATGCCAAATCAATAATCTGGATTTATCTCAAGTACAAACATCTCCACAAAGTGAAAAACATACCATTTATTAAACAAGTGTCTAATATTGCCATAGCACACTAGACAAGTCTTGACATACAAACCAAAACATACCATTTCAAGATCAAACACAAAAATCCAACATACCATTAAAAGATATCATCTCTTCATTAGTTTTTGTAATTGATATAACACTTATCGGATTGAATTACAATTGATTTCATAGTTCATATTCTTTCTTCCATAAAGTAGAAATTTCAAAGCTTATGCAAAGATGCAAAAGGTTTTTTACTACACAGGGATAATTTTAAGGATGGAAATTTATCTCAAAATGTAGAAACCTTGGTGAATCTTACTAGTCCTTAATATGCAAACTATTAATTATGTGGTGACATTTTTGTAAAAATATTCAAATTTCTAAAGATTTTCTATAGTTTCTATAAAATTCAGGTGAATCATTTTTAGAAAAATGGAAATTGGTGAATCGTTTTTTGGGAAAAAGCATGGAAAATTAGCCCATGGGTTATATATAGCCCCTAAATTTTTCACTCTTTATTAGTGATCCTCATTTATGAGGGGATGAGATAAAATACACAAATATGATTGAAACATGGAGATACAATAATACTCAATTTCTATTAATGAACAAAAAATGGAGGAGCTATAAAAACATAGAGTGAAATGAACTTGTTAGAATGGTGGTAGCTTTTCTCTGAGAAGAGATGTGATAGATATAGACATTCACAATAAGATCATACAATGAGGTCGAAAATTCCTTTTAACATAAAGAATCAATGAAAAAACCCTAAACATTCCAAACCCTAACCCTAGAAGATGAAATGCCAAAAGGTTTGTGGGCCCTGATGTGATTATTTGATACATCAACTTCCCAGGGGTGTTACTTTAGCATACGATCTCCATTTAGGGTGCTCGGTATCCCATCAGAAAGGTATATTCAAGTAGTACACATTCCAACCAACCTAGTATAGGCCTTTGGAAATTGTTTATGAGATTTTGGTACAAAAAAATGCCGTTTAGGGCCTCAAAATGGATTTTGAAGTTCAAGACTCGAAAAAACCATAGAAAAACTGCCAAGATGCAAACTATATTTTGAGCTAGTGGAATATGTGGGTGGCCACCAATGTCCACCTAGGTTATTCCTCCTCCCTTAGGAAGAAATGGTTTCTATTGAATTGAGTGCCCCATCAAATGGGGAAACTTCTATTGAACTTGATGCTCGGTGAGCCACTTTCCTTGGTGCAGTAGCTTCCCTACTTTGAAAATGCGATATAGTTAGATATTCTATTGTAGGGTACCCTTAACATATGTATCCATGATATGATAAACGTTTTATTGTTCCATCCATTCAAGTTTGAGCTTTGTAGGTGTTAGTTTCTCTGCCACTTCCTATGTGTTCTATAGTGGTGGAAAATATGGTCAAATTAGGAGGTCCACATTGAATACTGGGTGAAATCCAAGGAAGGGGGGGATACTTGAATCAAAAGAATTGTCACCCGTAGACTTGGTGATGGTGTAAGGGTCATATCTAATTGGATGCAACTTTTGATGGGGTCTTGTAAGGAATTCTTACTACAAATGCAACCAAACCTTGTCTCCAACCTGAAATGTGAGTGGAACTCGATGTTGATCATGACATTGCTTGTACTTAACATTGGATTTATGTAAAATATCATGGACATGTTGGTGGATGTGTTGGATATGTTCAATGAATTTGGTGGCTTTTTCAAACTTATATTGAGCATGGGAATATTCTACCTATGTGGATGCAATGGGTAGTGCTACATCAATGGGGCCCAATTCTTGAAATCCCAGGCCCACTTGAAAAGGGTTGTGGCCAATAAAGCTATGGAGGGATATGTTGTAGTTGTGTTGAACACAAGGAATACTCTTATACCATGTGCATGGATGATTGGAGTTTTACATGTGCAAGATATGCATGATCATCCTATTGAAGACCTTTGTTTTTCCATCAATTTGGGGTTGGAAGGAAATGGATTTGATGATCTTAGTGTCCAATAGTGACCAAAGGCTCAACCAAATTGTACTCAAGAACCTACTACCCTGATCTAATATGATGGTCTATGGTATTACAAAGTGTACCCACACTCACTCGAAGAAGAGCTTGGAAGTGGCCTCGACTATGATACTCTTCTTGCAAGTTGTCAAAATGGCCATATTTGAGAATCGATCAACAAAAAAAATACACAGTCATTGCCATGCTTGGTTGAGGGGAGATTTGACATGTATTCCATCAAGATTAATTCCCAAGGTCTTTTGAGATTAGGAAGAGGGGTGTATAGTCATTTGTTTTTAATGGTTGTCTTGGCAATGAAGCAGGTAGTGCAGGATATGATATACTTACTAACATCCTGTCAAATATTTTACCAATATAAATACTTCTATAGTACTTCCATTGTCTTATCCATGCCAAAGTGTCTTTCCACTCGATTGTAGTGGGCTTCCCAAATCAACTTCCCTTGCTCACTTGAAGGAACAAAAATATGACCCAAATGGCATAATAGTCCATCTTGAAGATGAAATTCGACAATGGTCATGCCTATTCCCAACATTTGGTAGTTCGTAATGAAGTCAGGATTGGTTTGATAGAGTTGGTGCCACCTGAAAGGTCTCATGCCCACACAATTTGAGCATTGTGGTTACTTCTACAAATGGAGGTCGATTGAGGAAGTCAACAACACGATTGATGCCCCCTTTCTTATATATTATGTTGAGGTGAAACTTCTACAAGTATGTGGAACACTTTTGATGGAGATCATTCTATAATTTACCTTGTGTTTGCATGAACTACAAAGAATTTTGATCCTTATGGATTATTTTATCCTTCCCTAAAATGTAATGCTTCAATCAACAACATGCCTTTACAATGGAATACACCTCTTTGTCATAGGTGGGGTACTTACAGACAACATCTGAGAGTGTCTCACTATGATAGGTCACCAGATGAACATGCTAAGTGAGAACGACACCAAGAATGTACTCTAAAGAATTTATCTCAATCTCAAAAGGTTATTGCAAATCGGGCAAGGAAAGCACTGGGGCTAAGCATATACAAAGTTTCAAATCATCAAATACTTTATGTTGTGAATTGTTTTCGACAACACATGTATTTCAATAGAGGATGAACACCTTTAGTAACCACTCACACAACTAAATAAAATATCATCACACTGATGTTTTGACGTGGTAGAATACCTATGGGGAAACATCCATGACCCCAACCAACGTGGCCACTTGGAGAAATTTATTAATGAAAAATAAAAATACTACAGATATATTCACAAGAGAGTTTCTCACAATCGATCATAGAAAAATCACCCTCCATGCTCTCTAAATAGAGATCATGGAACAATCAAGTGTTAAGCCACATATTAATGTAGCCATTAAGATTGATGAGAATATGAACCGTTGGATCACTCTATGTTAGGAACATATCATGACCATCGGATTACCTAACTAAAATTGCATACTAGAGAAACACACTTTTATCTAAAAACACATTCGACCAAGTTGATATTAAGTAATTCCTAAGTGTCTAAATATATTAGCATCCCCCCTTAAGAACAACTTGGGATAGGATTGAAGGATTTACAAAGGTGAAACAATAGGAGAAGAAAGGATGAATTGGAGCCTATCCCCCCTTAAAGACAATTTCCTGAACTCCTAACATAGATCAAAGTTTGGAAAACTTCACTTATGTAAGAGAATTTATGAAAATGTCTGCAACTTGATCTTTTGTAGGGAAAAATAACACTTTAATAACTCAATCAAGAATGAGTTTTCCTATGAAGTGCATGTGAAACTTGATGTGTTTGTTGCGTTGACGTTGAAATGGGCCTTTGGAAAGATTGATGTCACTCTAATTGTCACACCATAGAGTTGTCATATGTTGCTGCTCGAATCCAAATTATAAAAATATCTATCAAATCCGCAAGGCTTCTTGAATTACAATAACGGTTTCTTGATAATCTGCTTCTGCTGAGGAAAGACCAACATCCCATTATTTCTTGTATGCCCAAGTGATCGGTCCTGAACCAAGGATGAAAACATAAATTTCAGTACACTTTTGATCATCAGGGTTCTTGACCCAATCTGAATCAGTGAAACCAGCCAATAAAGGATACCCCCTTGAATTGTAATGTATCCCTAACTGAATTGTACCTTGAACATACAGAAGTATCCTTACAACTTATTTCCAATGACTTTTATGGGGTGTTTTCATATACCAGGAAACAAGACCAACAAAAAGGGAAATATAAGGATGGGTATGATTCAAGTATAAGAGGCTACAAACTAACTAATGGTACAAAGTGGCATTAACTTCAAGAGAAGTACAGGTGGCAACAAGTTTGACTCCATATTTGAAGGGAGAATGGATGGTTTTGAATCTTCCATGTGAAAGGGACAAAGAAGTTCACAAGCATACTTAGACTGGGAAAGAAAAATTCCTTCCTTGGTTTGCAAACTTTGGAGGCCAAGGAAATAGTCCAAATAGCCTAAGTCAGTCATTTCAAATTTATTCTTAAGGATGGATTTCACATGGCTTAAAATTTTAGGGTCACTACCAGTGAGGATAAGATCATCAACATAAAGAACAAGAATTCTGAGATGGCTTCCTACCTTTTTGGTATAGACATTCGAGTTAGAATGACATCTAGAAAAGTCGGTGTCAAGAAGAAAGTTGTCCATTTTGGCATAAAAAGATCGAGGAGCTTGCTTAATACCATAAATAAATTTCGTAAGGTGACAAACAAGGCTAGAGTCATTCTGGACATATCCAAGAGGTTGTTCCATGTAGATTTGTTCTTGTAAATCCCCATGAAAGAAGGTGGATTTGACATCCATCTGATGGACGCCCCATTTATGTGAGGCTACAAGGGATAGAACAAGGCATATGGAATTCATTTTTTCTATAAGAGAAAAGGTTTTGTTATATTCAATGCATTCGAATTGGGAGAATCCTTTGGCAACTAATTGAGCCTTGTGTCTTTGAACACTTCCATCAAATGCATACTTAGTTCTGTAGAGCCATTTACATATGACAAGTTTTCTTTCTTTCAAAAGAGGTACAAGATCCTAAGTATCTCTCACCATTAAAGAGTGATACTCTTCATTCATTGTTGTATCCCAATATGGATGAATTGGAGATTTTGAAAATGTCTCAGGATCATGAGTCTTTGAAACTTGAGAAAAAAAGAGAAGAGGCTCGCTAGAACTGTGAATGTGTTTGATGTTGATCTAAATGATCGCCGACAAGATCACCAGTTTCTTCTCGAGTTGTACAGACCCATCAAGGAAGTTGTGGTATTGTTGTAGGTTCATGTTCAATGGACTCATCTAGAAGAAGGTTATTAGGAGAAGGGTAATTTTCATCCTCACTGTCATCATCCGAAGAAGAAGAAACTAGAGTAGGAATATAAGATGACACAAATGTTGAAGATGGATTGCATGTTGAAGAAGGCACAAATGCCAAAGTAGGTCCACAAGGAAAGATATTTTCATTAAATTTAACATCTCTTCTAATAATAATTTCATTGGAATGAGGTTGAATAAGTATGTAACCTTTGACATATTCAGAATAACCAACAAAAATACACTTCTCACTTTTAGGCAGTAAATATTTCCTTTTCTCATCAGGAATGTGAGCCCATACTACACTGACAAATACACAGAAGTGGCTTACATCTAGCTTAATTTCATTCCATGCTTCTTTCAATGTTATATTTTTAAGACCCTTTGTGGGAGTGTGATTCACTATGTAATTTTCACAGTTAATGACTTCTGCCCAATAATTAAGACTTAATCCCTTAGATTGGATCATATAATTAGCCATTTATTTTAATGTGTGATTCTTTCTCTCAACAACACCATTTTGTTGTGATGTATATGGAACAATTTTTTGCATTTGGATGCCCCATGCAGTGCAATAACTTGTAAAATTATTTTTCACATATTTGCCTCCATTATTTGTTCTTAACCTTTGAAGTTGATGTCCATATTGTTTTTTTACAAGGGCCTTGTAGGCCAAAAACTTGTCAAACACTTTACTCTTAAGTTTTAAGAAGTAAACCCAAGTGCGTTCGAAGAAGTCCTTAATGGAAGTTAATAAATTCTTCCACCTAGAAAAAGAAGGAGAAGAAAGCGGACCACACAAGTCATTATGAACAAGATGCAAAGGGGTCGAGGCATGCCAAGAGGCACGTTTTTCAAAACTATCCAAATGATGTTTTCCGAGAATGAAACCGAAAAAAATGCCATCTCTGCAAGAAACAAGAGGAACATGAGTCACGATATGTTGATTACATAGTTGCCCCAATGAGTGATAGTTTAGATGACCAAACCACTCATGCCAAAGTTTTATAAATTCATGACTATGAGAAACAAAAACTAATGGAAAATATGATGACCCAAAGTTGTCAAACTTGTACAACCTGGCATTATCATCAACAATTCCAGTTGCAAGAACATGCTTAGAATCTTTTAGATCCTTGATTACAACTTTGTGAGGTGAAAACTCTACAATTTTACCTTCACTTGAATGAGTGATTTGATATACTAATGAAAGGTTATAGGAAAAACTTGGAATACACAATACATCATTGAAATGACCATTATCTACCTGATCTATTCCATACTCTACAAAAATAAGAGATCTATCATCAACAAGAAACATTTTCTTGGTGTTACATTCATTAAGAGAAACAAGTATGGCTTTATCCTTAGCCATATGATAAGATGATACATAATCAATAATCCACTCATCATAAGAAGAATTAGAAGTTTCATTGAAGGAGAAACCATAAGTAGAAAGTGCATGTCCATGAGAAGAAGAGTTAGAAGAAGAAGAATCAATATTGATGTTTTGCTTCTTCATTTTTCCTTCCAAAGCTTCCATCTTCTTAAAATATTTGGACTCCACATGACCATATTTCCTACAAAAGTTGAAATGTACAT
>ML783378.1:428450-465494 GCA_009831015.1 Picea engelmannii | reverse complement strand
GCCCACACTGGGTGAACCACGTAAATCTGTGTCTCTCTTGTATTGTGTGTCTTCTGTGTTTTGTTTTTGCATTTGTTTTATTTTATTTCTCCGCGGTCCTGTTTTTCTAACAGCATGAATGTTTTTTTAAAAGTAACAAAAAAGAGAATTGAACTCAAGATCTCTTACTTAATAAAATAACTTTTAACCAAGTGAGCTAGTGAAAAACACATTTTATTGTTTAGAAGGAGGATTTTTGTTGTTGTTGTTGTGTGGATGTGTTCTTCCTCTATTGGAATACTCGTGTTTTAGAACATGGTATCAGAACGCATTTGAAGACTCACTCCTGTTGTAGATCGAGATAGTGAAGTCGTGTTGTTTCATCTCTGGTTTCTTCCATTTTCATACATTTATGGGTTACGAGTACTGTTCCATTGCATCTAGAGTGGTTGTCTCAATTAGGAATTCCTTTCATTTCACTCTAAATGGTTTTTCGGTTTCCCAAGATATGGCCATTTCAGTCAGATCTAGAGGTATAAATCCTAAATACGCCCTTTTAAATTTTTGTAGAGAGAATATTTCAGTTTTAATTTAGTTTTCTATTTTTTTATTTTCGGATAACTACTCTTTTCAATATGTGTATTCTCTTTGCCCCATGTTCTATGCGATCTCGATAAATCAGAAACAAAGTGGAAAGGGGTTTCTTATCAACATATGTTCTTTGTTGTGTGCTCTGTGCGATCTCGGTAAATCATAAACAAAGGGAAAACTTGCATTTTTCGAGTAAGATAACCGACATATAACCCTTGTTGTCATCGAGAAATGAAATTATTTTCTTGTGTGAAAGGAGTTTTTTATGAGCATGCTCTCCAAGGTATTCTTGACACAACTAGATCAAAGATCAACACACCAATGTTTTGATGTGGTCAAATACCTATGGAGAAACATCCATGGCCCCAACCAATGTGGCCACTTGGAGAAATTTATTAATGCAAAAGAAAAATATTACAGAGAGAGAGAGTTTCTCACAATCGATCATATGCAAATGACCCTCCATGCTCTTTAAATAGAGATCATGGACCAATCAAGTGCTAAGAAACAGATCAATGTAGCTGTTAATATTAGGGAGAATATGAACTGTCATATCACTCTATGTCGGGAACATATTGTGACCATCAGATTACCTAAATATAAATGCATATTGTTAGCACTGAGAGTCACACTCAGACTGCTATGAGTGCAAGCCCAGTACCCATCAAAGTGTGGAAGGTAAAATTTGTAGTAAATGACAAATGTATGAAAGACTCTGAAAAGAATGTCAATCAAAATTTACTTCACACAATATACACCGACAAATAAGGCTCTAAATAACTTTGATCAGGATTATAGAAAATAGGATGAGAAGGTGGAAGACTTAATAAGAAGAATGTGAAATGCCTATCATCTACATAATGTAGTATGACATATATATAAAGTATAACTATCTGAAACAAGAAATTCTTATAATCAAAGAGATGAATTATGATATATTTGTAAACAACATTACAACAAATCCTCTATTGCAGCAAGCTATAAATCAATAAAATGAATCCTTCAATGGACTTTGATAAGAATTAGAAGACAATAAGAGGGTAGGAAAAATAAATGATTTTCTCTATCCAGGGAATCTTAAGTCTGATACATAAAATAGAAGGTCTTTCTATAAAATACACAGTATAAAATATGAGTCTCTCGCAATCCATTCCTCTCTTGGATCATGAATCCAAACCTTTCCTTCTAAAAATCCCTTTCATATATAGAGAATGATCTCTATCTATCCTAAGGAGGTATAAACCAAGGAGATACATAGGAACGTCCTCCATTTAGGATTCTTGTTACAAAAGATTCCAACAAAAACCTAACAAATTCCTATTTTTTGGGATCTTGCCTATCGTGATGAATGCCTTTTGAAACAAGTCATTCTGCTTGATATGGAGATGGAACAAATGTCCCTCATGTCCAACTAGATCCTAGGAGACCATTAGAGCCTTCCCTGACAACTGGAAGGCTCCCCGTAGCTCAAATTTGTCAAACTGTTAGAGTTCACAATGCCTATGAGATCATGCGTTGTGAACTTTCCTGTAGGTGATGATTTTGTCTTCTCTCCACATATACGAACTAGGTCGAGCTGATTTTTTGTTAGCAAATAAAAAACACCATGTTTTCCCTCCAGACCAAATTTTAGAGGAACCCAGATGGGCATTCAAAAGTTACGGGAAAAACCATCCTCCGTTGTGTGTTAATTATTGCAAACTGTCATAAATTACCAATTCGTAGCACTAGCACTGTGAAATTTCATGTAGCATCCTGTTTCAATTCACCAAAGTTTTTAACATATCAAAACTTATGCCAGGAGACCAGACATGATGCAAAAATTCATTATATTGATATCTGACTTAGAGGAAATCACCACAACTGATACTCATGGCTTACAACTCATAGCCATCACCCAAAAAATGTTGTAAAATGCATAAATATAGGTTAACAACGTTAACAACATTTACAAATTTAAGCCCGCTTCAACAAATGATCAACCAAACATTGTAAATTTGATGGGGGTAAGAATTCACTCGTTTAAGGATGAATTTGAAAGGATGCAAAAGATGAAAGTTTCAGTGGTCCTAGAACAGAGGGTTCGCAGCACCAACAAATGTATCAGTAAAAGGACCTCCTCTCAACCTTCAAATAGAATGATAACCTTGATGAAGTATCTGGTAGACTTGAGCTTGATGCATGTAATTGGGGATTTGAACACACGTGTCTGCAAACTATTCAACGTCCAACACTCTCCTTCAGCCAGTTCATAGTTCCAGTTCACATTGCCTGGCTTAAACACAATTTGCACACTTGGAGGAAGCTGTTAGAAATTTTTATGACATAATCCCTAAGAATTTGTTTAAAATAAAATATCTGAAAACAATAATATCTTCTTTGACACGATCCTTAAATGAAATGATAACCATTGAATGCGTCAGATACTTGTGAAAATGCTACAAACTCTCCTATGAGTTGGCAGCACGTACAACTATCTTTAACTTGACATTTAAATAGATAGATGATCACAAAGGGAACTTTGTGTACAACTGGAGGTGTGACATGTCAAGGTAAAAATATAAAAATGAATCAAAGGTCATGTGACTCATTTTGACCCCTACAATTCTATGTGCTGACATCTAGCTCCATAGGGGATGGCATGCTCCTTGTGAGATGCCAAGAACATGTAGTTCCAATGTCTTATCCATTAGGCTATGGAGTCATCGAGTATCAAACTTGTGCAACCAATCCTCTAAAATAATTCAAGAGATGTCACTTATTCAAGAAAACTGAAATACTTGGTGGAAACAAACCTCATACTAAAAATCTGATCACATTGTGCAAACTGAAGAAAATCAAATGCTCTGGAAGCAAGCTTATTACCTACACTACCCTTCTCTAACTAGATCTCCAATTTTCTCAAGTAAATGCAAATTTCTACAACAACCATTCAAGTAGCTTCATGACAGAAATAATCCTATCTCTACCATTGATTAATTGATAATAACAAGAATATAACAATAAAGATTGAAATTCCTTCAGAGAATCATACTCACCAACAAGTGTCAGTGAAATGATGAACTCTGAAATCTTCAAAGAATTTGAAAGATATGACTCTGATAAAGTTGCTAGTGGATCTTCAAAACTGTGATCAGAAACCTTTGATAATAACAAGAATATAACAACATACATAGAAACTCCTTCAAAGAATCATACTCACCCACAAGTGTCGGTGAAATGATGAACTCTAAAATATTCAAAGAATTTGAAAGATATGACTCCAATAAATATGCTAGTGGATCTTCAAAACCATGATCAGAAACCTGCTGATTCAGAAACGATGACTGCCATTGCACACATTCCCTTTTACTAAGAAATATGTGAGTCACTTGTTCTTTCGAGATCAACTCTTGATCATCAAGAGTGACATTTTCCTCTTCAGAAAAATGATCATATGATAATGTATAGTAGGATCTATTTTTTTTTATTATGATCAACTAAAAATATGTAGTTATCTATATAATCATCCTTTACTACATGCTCAAACTGATTTGAAAAATGAACACCAGTACGATCTATATCCCGATCCATAGAAAAATATGAAAAAACTGACAAATGATGTCCCAAATCTGAATCATACTTACACTCTCCTTGTTGTTCATGTGCATACAGATCTTCAAGGTAAGCACAATCTCTAATACTTTTGCAAGCTCAAATGTTCTCCTCAATTTCTTCAGCATCCTCAAACAACTGTCTTAATGATGTATATTTCCTTTCTCTCAGGAGAAGGACAAGATCTGGACGTTGAGCTTCTATGTAGTAAACCATAGCTCCAGTCTCAAGAGGTCGGATCTCCAATGACATGCTATGATAAAAACTATAAAACCTCATGTTGAACATAGCCAAATCTTCATCTTCTTTTCTCCTCAAAACATGAAATTCAACCAAGTATTTATCAAAGGACTTATTCTCACCCCAATACTTTGAAAATTCATAATATAACTTAGTCCAATAAATAATGGAATCAACTACCAAACCCTTAAACCAAAAAGCATCATTCCCAAACAAGGATTTGGAAAACAACCTCATGGTAACATATTCATGTACTATCTCAAACTGATCGACAAAGTTCTCAAAAGACCCCAAATGCTTCTCGGTGGTGATATGATCTTCTCTAGAAAAATGAGGAAGATACTCAAAGAAGTTAAGAGGATAAGGATGAAGATGAGATGGAAACTTTAAAGGTTTAAACATTTTCTCTCTGATTCTAGTTTGAACAATAGTGGACTGAAAACGAGGTTTAAGAAGATGATTGCAAGGTATAACAAATACTTAAGAAGGTAAATCAACCTCATGATTCCCATGACTATAAGGTTGCTCAATTTCAAGAGGGATTGAGATATGAAATTCATCTTTCTCAATAGTCTGAGATGAGGAGACATGATCAACATCTACAACATGGGAAGAATGGAGACCTTCTTCTTCCAAAGAGGGATATACAAATGAACGTTGATGATCATCAGAGTAAACAAAGAAAAGGATATTCCTTTTTATATGTAAAAGGAAAGAGATGAATGAAATGATGAAGAAGAAAAAACGTTCATAGAGAAGAATAATAAGTTGATAATTGGTTTTTCCCTTCCGTATTTTCATCTTTTTGTCAGCAGGATCCTTCCTCCAGTGGAGTCTTTGATTGTGGAGTCTCCAGGTAGATGATTACAATCAATTTATGTGTCCCTCTCTTGTCTACCATCAATATATGGATTTATTTTGTTCTCCCAGGGAAGCTTGCTTCACACTTCACTCCCTGGCAATGACAACAAAAATGTTAGCACTGAGAGTTGCACTTGGACTACTATGAATGCAAACACAGTACCCATCAAAGTGTGGAAGATGAAATTTGTAGTAAATGTAAAATGGATGAAATATTATGAAAAGAATGTCAATCACAGTGTATTTCACACAATATGCACCCACAAATAAGGATCTGAATAACTTTTATCAGGGTTATAGAAAATAGGATGAGTAGGTGGAAGAATTAATAAGAAGAATGTGAAATTCCTATCATCTACATCAGGTAGTATGACATACGTATAAAACAAAACTCTCTGAAACAATAAATTCTTATAATCAAAGAGATGAATTTTGATATATTTGTAAACAACATTACAACAGATCCTCTATTGCAACAAGCTATAAATCCGTCAAATGAATCTTTCACTTGACTTTGATCAGAATTAGAAGACAACAATATGGTAGGAAAAATAATTGATTTTCATTATCCAGAGAATCTTAATTTTGATACATAAAATAGAAGGTCATTCTGTAAAATACACAGTATAAAATATGAGTCTCTCTCAATCCATTCCTCTCTTGGATCATGAATCCAACCCTTTCCTTCTCAAAATCCATTTCATATATAGAGAATAATCTCTATTTATCCTAAGGAGGTTGAAACCAAGGAGATACATAGGAGCCTCCTCCATTTAGGAGTCTTGTTACAAAAGATTCCAACAAAACCCTAACAAATTCCTATTATTCGGGATCTTGCATATTGTGATAACTGCCTTTTGAAATAGGTCATTTTGCTTGATATGGAGATGGAACACATATACCTCATGTCCAAATAAATACTAGGAGACCATTCGAACCTTCCCTGATAGCTAAAATCCTTCCCATATCTCGAATTTTTCAAACTGTTAGAGTTTGCAGCGTCTATGACAACATGCGCTGCGAACTTTCTTGTAGGTGATGATTTTGTCTTTTTGCCAAAAATACAAACTCGGTCGGGATTGTTTTTTGTCAACAAGTCAAAAACACCATTTTTTCCCTCCACACCAAATTTCAGAGGTACCCTGATGGGAATTCAAAATTTATGGGAACAAAAATCCTCTGCTGTGTGCTAATTCTTTCAAATTGTCATAAATTACCAATTCACAGCGCTAACATTGCAAACTTTTCTGTAGCGGCCTGTTTCAATTTACCAAAGTTGTTAACATCTCAAAACTTATGCCAGGTTTCCAGACATGATGCAAAACTTCATTATATTGATATATGACTTAGAGGAAATCACCACAACTGATACTCATGGCTTGCAACTCATAGCCATCACCCAAAAAATGTTGTAAAATGCATAAAAATAGGTTAACAACATTAACAAAATTTGCAACTTCAATCCTGCTTTAGAAAATGATTAACCACACATTGTAAATTTGACAGGGGTAAGAATTCACTCGTTTAAGGCCGAATTTGAATGGATGCAAAAGGTGAAATTTTCAACAGTCCTAGAACAGAGGGTTCGCAACACAGTTCACAACGCCAAAAAATATATCAGTAAAAGGACCTCCTCTCAACCTTCAATTAACATGATAACATTTATGAATTATCTGATAGACTTGATGTTGATGCATATAATTGGGGATTTGAACACACGTGTCTACAAACTATTCAACCTACAACACTCTCCTTCAACCACTTCACAGTGCCAGTTCGCAACGCCTAGCTTAAACACAATTTCACACTTGGAGGAAGATGTTGGAAAATTTTATGACATAATCCCTGAGAATTTGTTTAAAATAGAAGCTCTGAAAACAATAAGATATTCTTTGACATGATCCTTAAATGCAATGATAACCATTGAATGTGTGAGATACTTATGAAAACATTATAAACTCTCCTGTGAGTTGGCAACACATACAAATGTCTTTAACTTGAGATTTAAACAGATAGATGATGACAAAGGGAACTTTGTGTACAACTTTAGGTGTGACATGTCAAGGTAAAAATATAAAAATGAATCAAAGGTGTGACTCATTTTGACCCCTACAATTCTATGTGCTAACACATACTAAAGAAACAGACCAAGAAACACAATTTTACCTAAAGACACATTAGAACAAGTTGATCATACCTAACTCCTATGTTTCCAAATATCCTAACATATAAGAGTGTCAAAATATAATAAGTCATCATATGACCATGTTGAGTGGGAATGACACCACCAACATAGTTTGAAGCATCTGTTTCAATCTCAAAAGGTTGTTGCGGATTGGGTAAGGAGAGCATTGGGGTAAGCATAGATCATGTTTTATATCGTCAATGATTTATGTTGTGACCTGTCCCACACAATTTGGGCTTTCCATCCACCTTGTTCATCTATCTAAGGGGTCATGCAATATGAGAGAACCCCAACATGAATCTGCGATAGAAGTTGGTAAGGTCCAAGAAGCTTTAAAGCTCAGTTAATGTTGTCGGGTTTGGATAGTCACGAATGACTTGGATATTGGCTGGATATACATGCACAACATACTAATTTAAAATGTAACTAAGGTTTTGGACCCTTTTCATGCCAAATTTTCATTTATCTAAGTTAGCATATAGCTCATGTTTCCATAGGGTGCATAGTACCTACTGACTGTGCTGCAAGTGTTCCTCCCAACTCTTATTGAATATGAGGATGTCATCCAGATATACAAATACAAAGGAATTGGTGAAAGGTCACAACATGTAGTTCATCAACCTCATGAAATATGTTGGGGCATTCATCAAGCCAAAGGGCATGACTACCCACTCAAAGAGACCTTGTTTAGACTTGAAAGTAGTCTTCCATACATTAGTCGATTCTATTGGGACATGATAGTAACTGAACTTCAGGTCAATATTACTAAAGTAATTGGATCCCTTGAGTTGGTTCAGAAGGTATTCAATTTAGGGAACTAGGTATTGATTCTTCACTGTGATTTTGTTTATATATTTGTAATCAATATAGAATTTCCAGGCCCCATATTTCTTCTGCATGAGCACAATCGAGATTTTGTAGGGTGAGGAGCTTGGTCGAATGTGTGCTTTTTGGAGCAGCTACTAAATCTAGCACTTGATTTTTTCATTTTCCTGGAGAGAGTGTCAATATACCGACCCATTGGGTAAAGGTGCACCATGGGTCAGATCGATTAAATGCCCGACCTGACAGTGCAGAGACACCCCAATAGGTAAGGTGAATATGTTTCGATATTCTTCCATGACTTTGTCCACTTGCTTTCGCTACATTGAGAAGCCCTGTGCGAAGGCCATGGATGTGGCTATGACCTTCTTTTCACCTTGAGAGTGAATCATGAAGAGGAAAAATTTCGTAGTTCGGGAGATGAACTTTTTTCACTGCTTAGCTCAGACCAAAGAAATTGCAGTAGGTGGAGCTGCTTCTGGTATCATGTACAGTTGTATTCCCAAAGTAATAATGAGACTACGAAGTCTAAACTCATATATAACATATCATTTCCTCATATATGGTTGTCTTAAAAGAAAATAAAAAACTTCAAGTGGGGAAATGTCATACAATACCACATTCTTGAAGGGCTTGATGCCATAAGGAAGAAAAAACTATTGGTTGACACAGAGATATCATCCTTGGCTGAGCCACACGATGTTGTACGGTTGCGTATGTGGTGTTATCAACAACTCCAACCACTTGACAAATTTTGTTGAGATTAGGTTCTTTTGGGTTCTGGTATCAATAATGAAAGGAAATGGAGAACCCTTCAATCAAATTTGTGAGTGAAAAAGGAGCTCACCTTCCTTACTTTCTTCTGGTTCATTTGGATGGAATTTTGTGGTAGCGACTATGGCACCAGGTTCTGCATTAATGATCCACTTCCCCTTATCTGTCTCTAAATCATAGTCAAATCTTAGATCTAACTCTGAGGATTTCATCTCAGGCACCAATGACTTCTTTGAGTGACATTCATCAATGTTATGCTAGGGGATTTTGTGGAACTCACATCACTTCCTAGTGTCTTTCTTCATATTTCCATAACCCTTATTTTCTTGCATATTAGGCTGGTTGTCACGACGTTGTCCACCCTTTCTTTTTCCTTTGTTCTATAGGCCAGGGATACTTTTTCCCTATTTTTGCTATGATGCATTCATAGATCCAATCTCCCATTTATTCCTCTTCTTAAATTTTTTCTCGATTTTGACAACATATCAATAAGTGGCTTCTAGTGACGAGATGTACAAAAACTCCATTTCTATTTGGATGTGCCTATGTAGACCCCCATGATATTTTAGAACTGAATTCTTATTGGAGTCTTTGATACTCATATTGGTGTGCAAGGTATGGAAGGCATTCATGAAATATGACACTATTTAGTCCCTCTTCTGGTGTAGTGTGGTCCATCTCGTGTATTGGTCATCATAGTTTTCGACAAGGTAGTATATTTCCTTGACGATATCCATAAAAGAGTCCCAAGTGGGTTCAACCTCAAACATTCCTGACTGCTCTATGGAATTTTTCTCACCATAAGTCCCCTTCCAATTTTTGACACGAGGGACAACCTTAAGGAGCACAAAGGTGATCTTTTCCCTATCGAAGAAATTGTGGATACAGAAAAAACCTTCTAGCATATTTAACCATTTTTTCAAAGCATCCACATCTATTTGACATTCAAATATGGGGATATCAAAACTAACTTGTACCTTGAGATGGGAAACGCCTCCAAAGTGGCAACTTGAAGAATATGCATCTATTGTTTTCAATAGTCGTCGAAGGATTTGGGAAATTTTTTCCATCATCTCGTCCCTCTATCGCATGAGGGATTCTTCGAGAAACAACTAAATAGGAATTCCTACAATTGCATATCTCTTTTATTCCACCATGGGAGATTTTTGAGGTCAACAAGGACAGTCTTTCAAAGGCTCAAGTAGTTCGAGTACCAACTCCTTATACCCTGACCTCAATGGAGACATGCAAAAAGAAGAATATAAAGAGTAGATTGGTCTAATACCACTAATCTATATTTATAAGGGGATGGGATAAAAAAAAATATGACAGATTCACATAGATACAGTAATAATCAATTTCTATTAATGAACGAAATATGTAGGAACTATAAAAATGCATATTGAAATAAACTCGCTAGAATGGTGGTAGCTTATCTCTGAGAAGAGATGTGACAAATATGCACATTCGTAAGAAGATCATTACAATGAGGTCGAAAGGAATTTTAATATAAATCATCAATGGAAAACCTTAAACATCCAAAACCCTAACCCTAGAAGATGAAACTCCAAAATATTTATGGGCCCTAATGTGCTTAGTTGATACATCAACTTATCGGGGTGCTACTTTTTCATACCATATTTTTTTGGGGTGCTCAGTAGCTTGTCAAAAGAGTCTATCCGAGGAGAACACATTTAGAATGACCCAATACATGCATTTGGATATCTTTTGGATGCTTTCAGGACAAAAAAATGTCATTTAGGGCCTCAACATGACCCCAAAAGTTTAGGACCCAAAAAACCCGTAGAAAAACTACCAAAATGGAAGTTGTATTTTGAGCCAGTGGAAGAGGTGGGTGGCCACCGATGTACATATAGATCAATTAGTTCCATAATAAATGTTGGTGGTCCATCCAATCATACAACCAATTGTTTCATGCACAACATGTATCAAATCATACTCAAACATTTACAAGTCAGGCTAGTCAATGAACACATGTTTTCATTTAAAACCAAATATTTACCTTCGACTCTTGTGAACCATATGCCACTATGTATTTCACAACCCCAAAGTTCACATTTACATCCCACAAGCAATGTTGACATTTACAACCTTAATATTAAGGAACAAATTATCACTTTTTACCAAGTTCTTAATAATTAGGAAGAATCGTTATGCGTATAAGTTCAAGAATCATTTTTTTTTAATCAACGGGATAAGCTTGTATACAACCCTCGTTTGGACTATTTTCATAATATGGGATTTTCCTCAAGTTCTAGTGTCATCAACATTGTTTGCTTCTCTTAATTTGAAGATCAATACATTAATAAATCAATAAAAATTTCATCAAATACTTCATCCAAAAATAATAATTCACAAATAGTTCCATCAACGATAAATCATAGACACACATGAATAATTTATCTTTAATAATATATTTATCCTAACAATTATAAATCAACCAACTTTCCGAACAATAGAATCATCCAATTATCCTTTCATAGTCATTATTCCTCATAACTGTCTAACTCAATTATCATTCCATATCTATTAAATTCAATCTCATTACCTAAGACACAACAATTAGTATGATTAAGTAATCAAATATGTTTACTCATTAACATTTAAACCTCAAACAAATTATTATGGTGATGAAAATTAAACTACTATTGTTAGTCATGAAGCTACCTTCACCTCTATGAAATAAGATGATTTTGGAACATGGATGGATGCTAGACAAGCTACTTTCCCCACCCCTGTGTTACTATTCTATTGATGTTAGTTGAGGAATAATGGATCACCTGAAAAAGGAGGATGAGGAAGGATAGCTCCCATTACAACGAAATGAGAGGAAGGATGGCTCCCATGAATCCATTGTGAAATGACTACATACCTTTCTCTCGCATAGTCATTACTAACACTCTTACCATAATAACCTTATCATCAATTAACTACTCAATCCATTAATAAAAATCCTTTAAGGAATGTATTCCTCTCTCTTTTAACAACTGCCCATATTGCCATTAAGAATAACCTCCCATCCAAATCCATTAATCAAAATCCTTTAGGGAAGTTACTCCTCTCTCTTTTAACAACTACCCACATTGCCATTAAGAATAATCTCCTATCTCAATCCATTAATCAAAATCCTTTAGGGAAGACACTCCTCTCTCTTTTAACAACTTTCCATATTGCCATTAAGAATAACCTCTCGTCCCAATCCATTAATCAAAATCCTTTAGGGAAGATATTCCTCTCTCTTTTAACAACTGCCCATATTGCCATTAAGAATAACCTACCATCCTAATCCATTAATCAAAATCCTTTAGGGAAGTTACTCCTCTCTCTTTTAACAACTACCCACATTGCCATTAATAATAATCTCCTATCCCAATCCATTAATCAAAATCCTTTAGGGAATATATTCCTCTCTCTTTTAACAACTTTCCATATTGCCATTAAGAATAACCTCTTGTCCCAATCCATTAATCAAAATCCTTTAGGGAAAATATTCCTCTCTCTTTTAACAACTGCCCATATTGCCATTAAGAATAACCTCCCATCCTAATCCATTAATCAAAATCCTTTAAGGAAGATACTCCTCTTTTAACAACTTCCCATATTGCCATTAAGAATAACCTCCCATCCGAATCCAATAATCAAAATCCTTTAGGAAAGATATTCCTCTCTCTTTTAACAATTGCCCATATTACCATTAAGAATAACCTCATGTCTTTTATGATAATATCATCATTCACAATTTATCCCATTTATATTCCACATTCAAAGGATGCTAACTTTACCAAAAACATTATTTAAATTTATAAAACTCTACCTTTATTTAATGATCCCTTCAATGGCCCATTCATTTAAAACTCAATTAACGTTATTATTTACTAAATTATTCTTTAAGCATAATCATGGTCGTTCTTCAATAAAGATAAATGAATTTCCATATATATTTATATTCCAGTATATCATTTTTATATACACATTTATTGTCGCAAAAATTATTTCAATCACACATAATCATTATGTCTACATGAACTCATTCAAACTGTAATGTAATGAGGGTCAAATGGTTTCCCATACAACCATATGTCTAAAATGTCCAAAGAATCCAACCCAAGTTTTCTTTCAAACAATTAATATGCAATCTCATTCTAATATGTTTAACTAACTCATTCAAACTATAATGACGGTCAAATGGTTTTCCATACAACCATATGTCTAAAATTTTCAAAAAATCCAACCCAAGCTTTCCTTCAAACAATTAGTATGCAATCTCATTCTAATATGTTTAACTTAATTATTCAATGTCAATAGTAGAGAAATATAGAACAAATTGTAGACTTTTTAAAACAAATTAATCCTATATCAATTAAGCATACACAAAAATGAAATGTAAGAATATAATTGACAGGAACTATTACAATTTCTATAAGGTCATATTTATATTATATATTTTGTTTTGTAAAATTATATATTGAATATCAAATTAGTTAACTAGAAAAAAAAGTTAAACATGGTTTTAACACATTAGATGCCATTACTATTTTTTGAAAAACATATTGTTAAAGACAATATAATTGATTACAAATTATTTTTTATTATATATCAAAATTCACAAAGAATATATGAATATCAAAATTCACAATTCACAAAGAATATATACATTTCAAAGATTTTAATTTTAAAATTTATAAAATTTCAAAATTTTATCACTACATTTTATTAAAAAAAAGTGGAACACACATTTATTTAATTACAAATATTTTTAAAATTTTATATAATTTTCAATTTCATTTTTAATATTTATATAAAACTCTTTAAAAACATTTGAATACATTAAAGAATATTTAAAGGTTTTCCATTTGTAAAAATAGTTGGTAAGTAAAAATTACAATGATTTACATTCATAGTTATAATTTTGCTACATAAAGAAATTGCTCATGAATTTTAGAATACAAATATTTGCATTAATAGTTTTGGTTCACAGTTATTAGTTTGCTATTTGGAAAAATTGGGGATGAATTTAGCACACTTAGTGGCATTTGTTTCCAAAACACTTAGATGAATAATTTTTTTAAATGTAAACCACCAAAGTTTGATGGAAAGGAAAGTAAACAATATTCACATAACTTTTGAAATAATTAAATTTATTAAAAAAATGTTTTATCTCATTACATTTTTAATATGGATATTGGTCTGTTTATGTAAATAGACGATATTCCATTTTAAAATTTTACTTTGCATGTTTTATTTGCCGTTTAAAAAAAAATGTATTTTTTAATAACAAAATTGTGTTTAAGTCTATTTTAATTGAATTTATTAAATTTGAAATGTAAAAATATTTTTTAAATGTAAATTTCAGTTTTTTATCTAAAAAATAATTATAAATTTTCATCAAATCTTGTTAGTGTGGGTCGAAACTAGGGTTATTCAGTAGGAGACATCCAAAAAAATCTAGTCATGTTAAGGGTTGGTGTGGTCAATACAATCCAGGATTGGTGTAACGAGTTTCATCCACAAACTAGTCCCATAAGTAGCATACACACTAGCAAAAAAGAAAAACTACAAATTTTCATATTAAAAAAAACAAACACTTAATCTTTCTTCACACTTAATAAAATTAAAATTAAAATAAATTAATTATATGTATTAAAAATATTTCAAAGCATTAAGAACTCTCTTATATATATATTTTGATAATTGATTATCATATATGAAGAAAAAAAAATATACTATTTAAAAATAATTTGAAAATAAGATTTTAAAAATGCCTTAATATTTATTTTATTGTTCAAATTTAATATTAATACCATTATAACAATAAATGAATTACTGTTCTAACTCTTTTTTTTTTTTAATAATTATTATAACATTATGTTTGCATTATTAGTCCCTACCCTTTGGACTCTCAGGGATTCTTAGTAATTGATTTTTTATTATGGTATTAATATGGCACACAAAATTAAGCATTTAATCAAAGTTTTAATAATTTTAGTTTTAATAATTTTAGGACTTGTATTTGTTTTTTAACAGTATGTTTTAAGTTTGAGGCTTTATTTTGGTTTCATATCAAAGCTAAACTCTTCAAACTTAGAGAAAGGGAGGTTTGAAATTTATTTAATACATACTTGAAAGCCATATGAATTAATGCTAAGTTAAAACTTAACATTAATTTAAAACACAAAATATTTAATTTTTTTACATATATCAATATTTATAGAAGACAATTCCCATGCTTGTATCGACAATCAATATTTATACACGACAATTCCCATGCTTGTATCGAGCAATCCGCATGCTAGCCATGTGTTGTGACATCTGCTCCCTATATACCTATATTCCTACAATTTTGAGGCGTTGAATCTCTGGCTGGACTCCCTCCTTTGTTGGCCTGCTTCCTTTCCTCTGGCTACTTTGCTTCCCTCTGGCTACTTTTTTGCTGCTAGAAGATGTCTACTTTGTTGCTGCTAAAATATGTCTTTCGTGTTCTTTCCTTTTCACGTTCTTTCTTTTCAGTTGAATCCTCAATTTTCACGATCTTTCTCTGTCGCTGAATCCTCAAGCTTTCTGAGTCAAGTGACAATTTCTGTGTAACATTTCTATATAAAATTTCTAAATTTCTGTCTAAAATTTTTATATAAAATTTCTAAATTTCTGTGTAAAATTTCTAAATTTGTGTAAAATTGAAATAACATGTGAATTTATTTCTCTAAATGCACAGGTTATTTACTCTGCAGGGAAGCACGGTCCGTAGTGTTTCTGTCTGAGGAGATCGCTAGTTCCGGTTTTAACTAGTATTAAATTCTACTGATTTATTTTATGCACATAACATTCAAAACTTAACGCTTCGAAGTGGAGTGGAAATAGGAATTGTAATGAATTTCTTAAGACATCTATTTAATCTTTTCTTTTCTTTTTTGATAGGTAAATACCTTTGATATATGTTACGGGGAACTCCACCCTAAGGTGATGGAAATGTAGTCCAACATTTGGGAAACATTTTTTGGTTCAAAACACCGTTGAAACATTTCAGTGGCATTTCATATTGTTGAAACACTATGTCGGCCATTTCATCCAGCATTTCGGGGTTTTCGCCGAGGTATAGACCATTTCAGCGAGCGTTTCAGTCACTAAAAATATTAAAAAAATAACAAAGAATGCCAACATTAATTTCTTACAACTAAAGTTATAAATAAAAGGCTTGGATTTTATAAAAGGCTTGGATTTTCTGGTTTCATAACGCTTTTATTCCGAACCTTATAGATCTGTGCAGTCGGTCTTTTATGTAGCTGATTGCAGCTCACTGGGATTACGCATTTTGTATAAAGATAAGATGACACTTTGTTTCTTTCTTTGAGTATTTTGAGCTGCACTTCTGTCCTCTTAGTAAGCTGAATGTCTGGGGCATCTAGTTTTGTAACACTTATCTAGAATACATAATTAATAATGCTTGATCATATTTCAAAATGGGATATATCATTTAATACTTACATTTGTGAACATTTCCAATCATCTTTCTCTTACCAACATATATTACAAAATTCTAATTTTGTGTTTGAGAATTGCATCCTGTTTATGCGATTGTCTTTATCTATCTGTTTCATTATCTATATCAGATATTTCAAAGACATATTCTTCTTCCAATTGAAGATTGAGGTAGTAATTGTTTGATAGTTGTACTGCAAATATTGCATTGAAACTAATTTTTTGTCCGCCTTCGCGGCACATTACCTTTTTTGTTTTTTCGATCCTTGGCCATATCAAGACACATAAACCTAACACTAACCCTAAATATTCTGCTGTACAAAACCAGTCACATTAATTTCTACAAGTTAACATGAGCATTTCAAGGTTGGTACTTTCATCCCGGTGGGAAATCCGTCCAACCCGGGGAGTAGAACACCAAGTTTCTGAAGGTGCAAAAATATCTAGTAATAGTAGATCATCATTGTAGGCAGCTCAACATACCTCTTGAATGTTGAATGGGCTTATCGTAGTCTCCAGGGTTTATAAATTCAGTTAGGCCAATGGTTTTGCTGAGATTACAAGAAAGTATTCAAACAACTAATTAGAAAGTCAATTCTACAGTCAACATATCTACACATATTATCCAGTAATGGAAATGGGCCAAATAAAAAACCTTGTTCATATCTATCATTGTTTAAATCTATTCCAATTATCCTAGAAGCTCCTACAATTCTTGCCCCTTCAGCAGCCTTTTCTTATTCATTTCCACTTTTCTGGGACTATATCTACGATCCATAGTAAGACGCTCTAGACTATGAAAGTGCAGGAAATGGCAGGCTCCCATACCAAAGTGCTGGCGAGTGTATCTTCCCCCTGAATTAGCTGAAGGGTGAGTCATTTACTCTCTCCCTCTCTCCCTAAACTAGTTTGGTCGTCCTTTTTCGGGAGGAGGGGCAACGACACAAGGTAAAGTGCTATCTCCCTCAACCGATCTTTTTAGAGTGCATTTCTATGCAAGTAACTTATTTGCTGTATCTATTTTCATAGAAGTTGGTAGGTGTTAGGTGTCCTGCATGTAGATCACAACCACCCATGAGACGTGTAAGAACTGAGAAATTCTTTACACTCTTTTATTTGCCACCACAATAGACGTGTAAGAACTGAGAAATTCTTTACACTCTTTTATTTGCCACCACAATTCTAGATGTTATAAAACAATTATTAAAATATGTGTTTTAAAACAATTATTAAAATCAGTGTCATTAAAACAATAGTCTATTCTTTCCAAGCCAAGCCTAATAGTATGCTCCTAAGGTCGATTCATACACCCTACGTATACCAGTTTTATTAGTCAATGGAAGAACGCTGACCATGTACAATGTCGTCCCAGCTACTTGTCAATTTGGACAAATATTTGTTGCCTCACAACAGTTCACTGTTATACGGTAGTTTGGTGAAACATTTATGATGGATTTCAGACCATCCTTCTAATAAAAGGTTTAAGGTTTATGATTGAAGGCTTTAAAGCCCGTTCCGGCCTTATAGCACTCTGATATTAATTACTGTAATTTGTATTGTTGATAAACCATGCAACATGATATTTTGAGGTTCGTTTGAATGTTTGGGTAGAGGTGGGGAGTATATTATATTGAAGTAAAGTTCTTAACCTAAATCCAGATGCAACCGTCCGCTGTCTTTTGGCAACAATTTTGCTGGAAAAATAATACTACCAGCAGAGGACTTTAACTTTAGCAGTGGGTTTTGTTTAATTATATTTGATAACAATATTACCACAGCCCCCAACGCTTTAGGACAAAGCTTTTCCTTTAATATGCTACTTTGTTTTCTGTCATATGTAAATATTATATCCCAATATATTTAGAAACGGGTTTGATATAAGGAGCAGGATTAAAAAAGTATCATAACCCGCATAGTTTTACTTGATCGAAATTTTAAGTTATAAGTTCTTTCATCTCTGTTTTCAGGGGCCTCTGGATAAAACCGAAACCTCAAAAAATCCTAAAATATATGGATCAGTAAACTTTGGAATTTTTAATTTACAGAATTCGAACTTCCAACCAGACTTTTATCTTTATTAAAAATACAAAGAAAAAAGTACTTCAAATGAGCAAAAGACTATAGTTGTTGAAGAAGATTGTACAACTAATGTGAAGGACTTGAATTACCAGAAAATGAATAATTGTGTGTTTATTCTTTTCATTGACACAAGGATGCTAGGTGTGCGTGGGATCTTCTTAAAACACAATGATTAACTTATTAGTTGCACCTCTAATTGCTAACCTGTGTTACTGGATGGTCTGATTGCCTCTTTCCCATTACTATGGCAGGGACTTGAAGCTTTGCTTCAATTGCTCTTGTTTTTGTAGAAAATGAATTATTATTATAAAATTATATATTGTTTACATCATTCATTATTCTTAAGCTATTTTTGGGGTTTTCATTAATACAAATTAATGAATCATCTTTTTTAACATTTTAATAATAATTGTAATTCATCTTTTCATTAATACAAATTAATGGATCATCTTTTTTAACATTTTAATAATAATTGTAATTCATCATGTCAAAAAAATCTCATAAAATGTTTATAGTAAATTTAATTGATTATGGGTGTTTTTTAATATTAATTATTTTTGGAAGATGATTTTTTATTTATTTTAATAATGAAGTTTTCTATATATTTCTATTGGTTGAATATGAAATAACAAATTAATATTATAGAATATTGTACACTTTGAAATCATATCGTATTATGGGAATGAAGAGACTTCATTGATTTTGATAAGAAATTGGTTTCCTTTATAAATATTGACCTCTCAACTTCTGAATTATAGTTAGTATTTGTCGATTTCTAAGGAACTTCACAATGAGACATAACCATTCAGGAACATACCAAGTTAACACAAGTGAACTTCTTGGCGCAAAATTGGAGACCATTGTTCTCGTAGGTTACCAACAAAGGCTCTGTTGTAGTCTAGTAGCGCTGACATAACAACCTTCCACAAGGGAAGGAGGTCTCACGTGGAGCACAATCGATAATTTTTTGTAATAAAGAGAATTAAAGAGGACACACCATCAAGTCCAACAGATTATAATACCATTCCATTCTTAAATGTAAATATGCCATAACATTAAAAGACTTAGACCAATAAAAGCATTGAACATTCCAAGTTGCACAACATTAAATTTAACCCATACATCAAAGAAGGATGTTTAAATAGTAACACAACTAGTAGTTACGAAAAACATCAAAGATTGTGCAGAAAATAAACTATGCATTTGTCCAAATAATGAAAAATTTATGTGTGCCCGAATAATCCAACGTATAGTATATTATCACAACTGATCATACATGGAAGAAATCCCTTGATATCCAAACTTAAACAATTGAATTGGTAATGAGATATCCAATCTCGAATTTCAAACACTACTCTGTTGTAGTTCATGCTCAATAAAGCTCAATAACAACAAAAACCCAGAAACCCCACAATAACATAACAACAACAACATAACCCCCAACCCATTACATAGCTCTATGCTTTATATCTTTTCCACAAAAATTTCTTTACTTCTTGAATCTGTCGTTGTGTTTTCTTGATTATGTTTCCTTATGGAATGTACTCGAAGGTTTCAACTCTTTCCATTGCTTTTTATAGTTGACTCATGACTATTTTTCTTGCTGACACGCTGGTGCATAGCTTTTCACCACTTGGATCCATTGTTGTCATGCTATATTGTTCCCAAAAACCTTTATACGTCAAAAAAACTTGGAGGTCTTCAAAACAAAGGGCCCAACAAGCCCCGACCACAATCCTTGACTCGTCCCAATTCATCCTTTTGTTGGCTTGTTGTGGTCGCCTTTAGACGAAGGGCCCAATTCTGGTACAATCACAAGGGCTTGATCGTAGAAACTTTCATAGTGTATGAACCTGTCCTACCATTTCCTTGCCAAAATCAAGGCACCCGTAACAAATTCCTGCGTGGCGTTGATGTCAGGTACTTTGTGCTTGGTAGCCAACAAAGCATTCCACTATGTTTCGGGAAGAGAGTCCAATTGTTGAAGAAAAATGTACTATGCTTGGACTATAGGCCTGAACTGCCAAAGTGTTGTCTTTCCAGCTCTGTTAACTTCATCCATTGCATCTAGGTGGTCATACTCAACTTGGATCTCAATAAATTTAGTCGACTTCTTTATAAGGTCAGTAATGGTCTGAGCTTCTGCATGCATCTGTTTAAGCCTCATGCACAACTCTTCGACAGGATTACTACATTGGTCCAACAAGTCAACCCAATCCGTGACCATATCTAAGAGTCAATGACACTCGGTCCTGGTGTGAAGGGAGGAATTGATATTAACGCCCTGTTCAACTACATATTTCGACTTTTGGATGAGCTCTTTAGGTTGCTCCTTTTCCTTAAGTTAGATGGCATCCAACTGGTGTTGGAGACCTTCATATTTATTAGCGAGTTGCATCCATGTGTCTACTATAAGGTCGACCCTATCCATTGGAACAACTGGGACAACATCCTCCGGGAGATCATATGCCATTTGTTGAAGAGTAGGCCATACCTGTATAAATTTTTCGAACACAACCTTGACAGTAGACTCAGCTTGTACCCACAAGCTCTACTCAAGTGCCACAACTGCAGTAGCAGTCTGAACAACCTCTTTCAATTGTTCGATGGGATGTTTTATATCTTGATTACTGTGATCCACTGTGTCGATTCTTTGTTCTAGTGTATCAGTGGAAGCCATGATTAGCTATAAAATATGAGGTGTAGGTAGGGTGGAAAGTTCTTCACTAGTAGAAGAGGGATCAAATGGTGTCCATGAATCAAGTGGCTTACCACTTGCAATAGAGCACTTTGAGAATATCGGGGTACCAACATCCTCCAGGGTAGGCAAGTGGGCTCTGAAGCTATGCACAACCTGTTCCTGTACATTCGATGGAAGCATGGAAAGCACAATTGTCTATTCCAAGCAGAGCTCCATGATGGCCCTACACTATTGTGGATCCTGTAGAATTGGTGAAACTTTCTCTTTGACGGAGGTCATGCTATGCATCGACTATGTGTCACCATGGGCATCCATGAGCTCATGCTTCAGTTAATGTTGTCATTTCGGAGGGTCCTCATCCATCAAAACACATATTTCAGGTCCCGACTCTCACTGTAGATGGGAGGTAGTTTCCAGAGTTGTGTGCATATGAACGTGGACCTTTGAGATATGAGGAGAAGTGAGTGGGGATGGAGCTGGGGTATCTATAGTGGTGGCGGGATAGGAAAAAGAGTCAGAAAAGACGATATCAGGTTGGCTATGGACTGGGGAGGATGGAGGCGTAGTCAAACCGTTGGTGGTCCCACCATTCCATGGGTTGGTGGCCTCTTCGATGACAATAGTATATTAGGATTGGATTGGAGGGTGTTAATAATATGTATGACGATGGGTGTGGATGGTGAAGTGAAGGAATTGGGATTTCTAGTGCACAACCAGGGTGGAGTGGTGTGGACTTCTAGTGGAATGGAGCAAAGTGGGATGGCCTCGGTAATTAGAGAGTCAATAGTGCGCTGGGAGGGGGACTTGGTACACAAATTCTTTTAGGGAAACACAAAGGTCAGTACCTATCGGAATTGCTTACCTAAGATCTAGGCATCGTTAGGAATGGATGAAAAGGGTATATGAACTTTTCTACTCAGTGACATGTCCCCTTCTTCTTCTTCGGCCTCTTCCTTTGAGGTGGTTGGCATGCAGGTTCTCCTTCTTGGATTAGGGCCTCCACCTGATGTTTCTATTGGGGAAGACCTTTTTGAAATGTCCTGACCATCCTCTGACCTCCTTGTCAAATTCCAATGCATCTAGATAAAATGACAGAGGAGTTGTATGAAATAGTGTTGAGGTATCACCCAACAACTACACAAAAATGTGGTCTCGATTCATTCCAAACCATATGTGGTGGGTATGTTTGTTAAGGATCTCTTGCGGAATCCTGAGCCTCAGAGTTGTGGTGACCATATCACTGTGCCACTATTCCAAAAACACATTGTGCTTGGTAACATTGTTGAAAACATTCCGAGCATGCCAAGAATCGAATAACTTGGCAATGCGAGGATCTGAACCATGGGCAAGTCATCGGTCATGGGGAGGCTTCCATTTCCACATCAAAAAAGTGAAAAGAAGATATTCGTAAATGAAGTAGGTGGTCCACTCATGGATGTATGCACAAGACTGTAACATCTCTTGTAGCATATACTAACACCAATTCATTGGTGTTCCATTCTTGGTGAATTCGACCACCTCTATGGCATCAAGCGTACACTCGTTTTGCGTAATCTTTTTCATCACCTTGCCATTGATAAGGTAGTAGGAACAAAGGACTCTCAGATCATTAATGGGCTCTATCAAAGCACCATGAACTCCCTGATGAGTTCCATAATGTTCATATAGACTGAACATACCCTTTTTTCTTCCATGCTTTCTGAACCCCTAGAGATCGTCTGATACATTTTGACCTACCATGGACAAGCCTGTCAACTAGTGGATGTATTCAACATGTATGGGGTATCCCTTGTCCATCCACAATGTTCCATTGTGGACATGGATGATCAGGGATTTAGTGCATTTGGAAACTTCACCAGTGGTTTTGAACACCGGTAAGTCCCACAGATTCATTAGCGTGATGTCATGTAGGGGAACAAACAATTGTTTGCGTTGCCATTGGAATGCAACATCCGGTAAGGTGGTGTAGTGTTGGAATGTATGAATATCCATGGATGGGAAATGGGAAGAATTAGTGAAGTCCATGTCCACCAGTCAAGTTTGTTCCACCTTCCCATGGAGATCATCTAAAACATTGACCTAGGAATCAATGAATTCAGTCGGAACAAAAACTGTAATTGGAGCAGGAGATTTAGGGACAGATTCCAAAACAGAGGTGTGAACCATGCTAATTGAATTTCAGTGGTAGACAAAGTGAACAGGGGGATAGGTTCATGGACAAAAATTCACAGAGAGCTCACTGAGTGCTAGGAATAAGTATATATTTAGCGTGATGAAAATACAAGAATATTGATTCGTCGACCAAAGGTGTGATTATAAAAAAAATGTGGAGGTTGATGCGATGACCATGCATTGAATATGACAAGGTGAAAATACTGGGCATTAATGTCGACTCAATCACTCGAACGCATCAAAATCTATGACGTTATTTGGGAAACTAAATTTATAACCAAAAATTTGGTAACGAGATAATAAATAAACTTGGGAAAGTAATGAGAAGGCGAGCGGTTAACCAAAAAAGGAAGGACAATTGTTAATATTTAAGTGACTATGACACGCAGAGATGTAATGATGACTAAAAAGGGACTAATGAATTTTAACGATCCAGACTATGACACAAGGGCACAAAATTCAAATTTCAGCAGCATTAAGTATGAGAGGATGTGACTTTGACCTCCCCAACCAAAAAGTGAATATCCAAGTTGTATAACTTGGACATGACAACGAAGCACTAAGACACCTAAATAAAAAACATGTCACCCTTTATTGACAGGAAATAAAACAAAGACATAAATCAAAATCTTACTTACTAACTCACTCCTAGAACCAGTAGCGTAACGAAAATGTAATTATGCACCAAACAAGTAGGGCTTCAAGCGTGTTCCATTCACCCAACCAGGTCGAATAATTCCATCAAATTGTGCTAATTTGACAACTCTAGATTCACGGATTTCCACAACTATAAAAGGACCAATCCAATGCATTCAGATCTTTCCCAGATGTTTTTGATACTTGTTGTCATATAAGAGCACGAAATAACCTTGCAAAAATGATTTACGCTTTATATTCCGATCATGTCAGGCCTTTTGTCGAGCTTTCTCCATAGTCTGATGAAAATCTGTTGAGAACCTAGCTTCCTTAAGTTCCAGTAGTTCCTCCACCTGTGCAACAATGGATTCATCATCAATCATCTTGGTAGCTTACATAATGAATATGCTTGGTGTAAGTGTTACACATCAAAAATACTCACTTTGATAGTGTCGCAAGTGTCTTCACTACAAAGGTCACAAGTGTTGCATTTTTCTCACCAGGTCGCAAGTGTCACATGTTGCTCACAAGTGTCGCAAGTGTCAAAGAGAGCATGTTGCCATGATGCCTATGTCGTGCCTATAATGACATGAGGAGAGCACTTGAAACACCTCAAACATTTGATTTGGAAGAGGAGAAATGAGTCAGTAGGCTTACAAACCTTTTTCCATCTGAAAGCACCTCAAAAACTGAGTTTTTGGAGGGGAACGCTCCCCTATGCCTCTTCTGGGAGTGCTAGCACTCCCCCTTACACTATCTAGGAGAATTATAAATCTCTTTGGCCCTTCTGGAGGAGCGCTCCTACCCTCAGGAGCATTGGCGCTCCCTTAAAGCCTACTAGGGAGCGCTATAGTGCTCTGAGTGCCCTTTTGAGGGAGCACTACCTATTTTAGGCAACAATTGAGTTGTTGAGATGAATGGGGGAAGGATATTTTCATTCTTAAAAGGTTGTTGAGCTTGAATCCCTAGTCCAGCCATGATCTTAGGGAAGATCCTCAACTGAAGGAGGAAAATACTCACCTTCCCCAAGGATATCTCAAGTTGTTGATCCTCTCCAAGGCTATATAAGCAAGCTTTCTAATAGTGAAAGGGGACTGGAAAAGGAGAATCACACCAAACTTATGATCTTATAAGTGGTGTTGGAATAGAAATGATTTGGAAGAAAGAGACCTATGATATCATAGGGAGCAATCAGTGAAGCTATCATCATTCAGATCATGGATCTTTTGAGAAATGGGTAGACAAGGAAGACTTGAAGGAACTGCTGCAATCCATCTATGGCTGTAAGCAATGGTTTGTCCTCATTAATATAATTTGCTTGGCCTGTTTCTTTCTAATTCATGTTCAATCTCACATGAATTTGTCTCTTTAGTAGATAGACCTATTTCAGACTAATCTTAATAGAGTAGGAAGTGGTCGTACTTTGTTTGTCTACAGGGCTTATCGAGGAGCGAAAGATTGGAGCTCAACTCGGAGCGTGCAAGGACAAACACTGGTAAAAGGTACTTCTTTTCTCTTTCCTTCTCACACACTAGTCCACATAGATCTAAAAGGAAGTGAGTGACCATGATAACCACTTTCTGTCTTAGAGTTAAGAGTTTAACTCTTTGAGGAGATCTACCTATCCGTAGGGAGATTTTCCTTCAACGGAAAGTTGCTTCTTGATCATGGAAAGCTCATTAAAAAATGAAACAGAGGCTCTGGGCATAGTTCTTTTCCTATGTCAAGCTCGTTAAAAAATGAAACAATCACCTCTCTTGAACCTTCTTTTCATCCACCCTTCTCCTTTTTCTCATCTACTAGAGAAATTGGTGACAACCTCAAAGTTGGTGAATGAATTGAATCTTGGAGGGCATGTCTCCAACCTTTGCTGATCATTCTGAAGTTAAGCCACTAGCTTTCAAGCTGGGGGCATACCGAGCTTAGTCTTTGTTCTTTCTTGTGCTCGTAAATACATGAGAATGCATCCAGGTAGACTTTTATCTCCTTTTTGGACCTGTATGGATACATGAAAAAGGAACCCCCTAGAGTCTCCTTTAAGCTCTTTTCAGACTTTCTAAACATGAAAAGATTGTCGAGTGATCTTGCTTCCTTTCCCACTTGTTAAATGGTTTGAAAGGGCGTATTTCGAGTGATAATTTATCTCTTTTTCGACCTCGCGAGACTAACATTATGAAAAAGGACAACATTGGAGTCATCTTTAAGTTCTTTTCAGACTCTCTAAAGATGAAAAGATTACCGAGCACCTCATTCTCTTCATGCTCATTAAAGTATTTGAAGAAAACCTCTGTTGAGCGATAGTTTATCTCTTTTTTGGTCTCGTCAGACTACTTTACGAAAAAGGAACTGAGAGAGTTCTCTTTTACGTGTTTTTCTAGACTTTATAATCATGAAAAACCTTTGAGTTTTTTGTCTTTGGACTCGCTAAACAAAACATCGACATACCCATATGGGATCGGACCCTTACTTCTTCCAGTTCGTTAAAAAAATGAAGAGGAACTTACGGAAGGTGAGTTTTATCGAGCATGTGATATCCTCCTCGAGCTCATTAAATAAAAAAGAGGTACTCCTCTGTCTAGATGGGGGAAAAATTGAAATAAGCAAGCCAAGCAGTCTCTTGAGAACATTACCAAGTAATTCTTAGAGTCTCCCTTGAACACGACACTTTGTTTTTGCATGCACTATAATCCGCTGAACCTCTGCACTGAGCCAATCCTTTGAGTTTCTTCCACTCCTTTGGGTCACCTGACACAAGTCACAACATCCACTGCATCATCAAGTTTTGGTTCATGTCATGTTTCTGCTGTTGTGCCTCAGTGTTCAAGGGAAGTATCTTCCTTGAGAGTCAGCCATCACGAATATCTTGTCTCAATACCCATTTTAGTCCATGTTAATTTGATCTACCAATTACATCTCTATGTATGTTTCGTGTCATTGATGGGGGATATATCAAGGCCCTCCTTCGACGAGCCTATTCATGTCGACTTCAACGCATTATCCAGGAACTAGACTTAGAAACCAGTTAGTACTTTGGGACTTGCATGCCTCAATGGCAGGCCTCCTCACATTCAACAGTGGGTTTACATCATTGACCTCTGATCGGATGATTCCACGAATGTTCGACTTCAACTCATCCATTCACATTCGTTGGAATGTACTAGAGTACCTTGGGAATCATTGACATTAATGGTGATCTCCCCCGTGCTTGTTAACGACTTACATCATTGACCGGTAATCAAGTGTGTTTGCACCCAATTCGTCACTTGGTGAGCAAATAAAGGGTGCTTACATGCCCAGTTGGGTATTTCTAGGCATGACAGCTGTAGAGGAAAGGGTTAGAGAAATAAAAACAAAACTATAAGCAAGAATTAAATTAAAACAAACTAAAACTATGAGCATATGGAAAAATAAATAACAAACACAAAAGACCAATATCACCAATGTTTTTAGGCTGATCAATTGATGAAATCCAAAGCACAATGAAGAAAGGGAACTGTGGTTCTTTCTTCCTCCAAAGGAAGGCTCTTGAGGCCCTCACAAACTTGCTCTCCTTACAATAAGAAAATGAGAATGATGGTGAAAGAACTCCAAGCCCATTCACTCAATGGATAGGTGAATGGCTCTATGAAATGTTGTCAATGTGTTATTGTCAAAGAGTGAGTCCTTAACAATCTTAACAGCATAACAATACATGAAATTCCTTGAGAAAATGATGTTTCTTCATGGCCTTTTATAGCATAGCATTGGGTGATTATGTAACCCCTTTGAAGTGTGAAGAGGGGCTCTTTAGGGCTCAATTAGGTCTTTGACCAGCCTACCATGCGGATTCAGCTCAGATTTGATGGTCAAATTAGGTTGGGAGCTGGTCCATAAGTGGTTGGGAGGCCGACCAATTCAATAAATGCGTCGTTTAGCAGGTGCGTGGGTTTTTGCGCTAACAGTCTCGTGTCGTGCGCGCATGCGTGAATGGTACGTTTTTGTAACGCGCATGTGCGCGCGCACTAAACTCCTGTAAAGCGCCCTTCAATTTTTGGTTACTTTGTATAGTTTTTTACCCTTTTGCAATGCTGTGGAATTAATCCAGTGCCATGAATGACTTCATTCCTGTTTTGACGATGTTGAGTTCTTGTCGCCATGTGCGGACGAAATTTCAGTGATAACAAAGTGGTTTATGCCATGTTCAACATCAGGAAATCTATTCACATGGTTAGATTTGTACTACATCGATATCAGTAAGAAGACCCTAGGTTGAGTGACCACTTTGATATGTGCTTTGCCCAGGTTGCGATGGAGTTTCTTTTGAACAATGACAGATATATTGTTACATATATCTACTTTGTATTGGTCGTGGCTATGTCTTGTCATCTCGTAGATCCACTGTGTATTCTTCATGGCTACGATCAGTTCATGTCATAAGAGTATATATCCACAATGTATTTTCAGTGGCTATACCTTTTTATCAATACAATTATGGATCCATAGTGTATTTTATGGCGGCCATATCTTGCAAGTCTTGATCACCCAAGCATAGGTATGCCTTCCTTGGGTTTGAAACATGTCATAATATTTGTTGGATGTTTGTGTTCATCTTTTGTCAGGTTCTCTGCATCTATACCCTTGCTTGAAAGTCTACAAAGCATTTCAGTTATCAGTTCCTGTCTTCTAACTTCATACTTTGGGGGGCAATCTGTTACACATAAAAAATACTCACTTTGACAGTGTCGCAAGTGTCGCATTTTTCTCACAAGGTCACAAGTGTCGCATGTTGCTCACAAGTGTTGCAAGTGTCAAAGAGAGCATGCTGCCATGGTGCCTATGTCGTGCCTATAACGACATGAGGAGGAAACTTGAAACACCTCAAACATTTGATTTGGAAGAGGAGAAATGAGTCAGCAGGCTTACAAACCTTTTGCCATCTGAAAGCACCTCAAAAACAAAGTTTTTGGAGGGGAACGCTCCCCTATACCTCTTCTGCGAGTGCAGGCTCTCCCCTTACACCATCTGGGAGCGTTATAAATCTCTTTGGCACTTCTGCAGGAGAGCTCCTACCCTCAGGAGCATTGGCGCTCCCCTAGAGCCTACTAGGGAGCGCTATAGCGCTCTGAGTGCCCTTTTGAGGGAGCGCTACCTATTTTAGGAAACAATTGAGTTGTTGAGATGAATGGGGGAATGATCTTTTCATTCTTAGAAGACTGTTGAGCTCGAATCCCTAGTCTAGCCATGATCTTAGGGCATATCCTCAATTGAAGGAGGAAAATCCTCACCTTCCCCAAGGATATCTCAAGTTGTTGAGCCTCTCCAAGGCTATATAAGCAAGATTTCTAATGGTGAAAGGGGACTGGAAAAGGAGAATCACACCAAACTTATGATCTTATAAGTGGTGCTGGAACATAAATGATTTGGAAGAAAGAGACCTATGATCTCATAGGGAGCAATCAGTGAAGCTATCATCATTCAGATTGTGGATCTTTTGAGCAAGGGGTAGACAAGGAGGACTTGACGGAACTGCTGCAATCCATCTATGGCTGTAAGCAATGGTTTGTCCTCATTAATATAATTTTCTTGGCCTGTTTCTTTCTAATTCGTGTTCAATCTCACATGAATTTGTCTCTTTAGTAGATAGACCTATTTCGGACTAATATTGATAGAGTAGGAAGTGGTCGTACTTTGTTTTTCTATAGGGATTATCGAGGAGCGAAAGATTGGAGCTCAACTCGGAGCATGCAGGGACAAACACTAGTAAAAGGTACTTATTTTCTCCTTCCTTCTCACACACTAGTCCACCTAGATCTAAAAGGAAGTCAGTGACCATGATAAGCACTTTTTGTCTTAGAGTTAAGAGTTTATCTCTTTGAGGAGATCTACCTGTCGCAGATTTTCCTTCAACAGTAAGGTACCAGATCCATTATAATAGCCAAACATAGAAATATTGTAGAGAATAATAGTGGAACAACAAAATAGATGAAACCACAACACTAGAATAATACCTTTATTGATAGGAAACAATGATCACTTGCCTCTTCGATGGGGGAAACTCTAGCAGAGCAACTCTCTATTACAATAATTCTCAATAAAATCTTCTCTCGTATCTTCTACTCTTATTTATACTAATTCTATCTTCTAAAGAACATTCTAGAGGAAGATCTTTCTAGAAGAGAAAGCTTCTATTAGGTCTTCTTACATTGACTTGTTCATATTTATTAAATAGGCCTTATTAACTAGTATCGACCTTTATGACATGGAAAATATATTATTCTACCTACATGAGAGGTTATGGGTTAGGTACCTAACATGCCCTCCCCCTTGAAGAAAAACCTTGTCCTCAAGGATTGAGATGAAGAAATTCTTGGAGAATAGTGTCCAACTCCCAGGTGGCATCTTCTAGACTTATATCTTTCCACTACAATAATACTTCCTTGATGGTGCACTGACGGAGATGATTTTCGCGTCGGTCTAAGACTGCTTATGGATGCAACTGTTGGACACACATACCACACTTAGAGGGGGGGTGAATGAGTGTGGGACTCTTTTTCCCAAAACTTCCCTCTTGCACAAAACTTCTTAGTTAACATTCAACATTTATTCATTACCTTTTATTGTCATTTATAACGAGTTAGATGTGAACATATATCAGCAACATATATCAGAAATATATCATCAACAAGTCATCACCATAAAGAACACAAAGAACACAAGATGTATGTACAATTTTTTTTTATTATGGACAATAATTTGGGGGTTTATCAGCAACAACTGAATAGAGTACGACTCTACAAGAGCACCATCTCTATATTGCAAGACTCATCTTACACCCACAGCACCAACTGAGATGAGGCAAAAATCCTCAACAGATATCAATATGTCAATATGTACGCAACCTGTAAGTAGATCAATCAGTGTTTCCACATGCCCTGGCTCACTACATCCCATGTATGCATGCAGTCAGTGTATACAACAACCTACGTATACCTTCTAAGATGTTAGGGTTTGTCCTTCAAGATCAACTCAGATTCTCTGCAATCAATATATCATTCTCTTTTGTCTATGACTGTCCAATCTGACCACCAGTCAGTCACAACACATCCAATATCTCCAATAGCTTGCTCATGCTTCATAACAAATCAATATGAATGTTATCTCAATCATGTATAAACAACTAGTATACCATAGCAATCATGTCACCACTGAATCAAAAGAGTGATGCTCACTCCATCAACCAAATCAACCAAACTGAACCATATCATAGAAGCCATACCAAAAATTCCCTAATAATTCACATCACATCAAACAATAATATCCATAAAGATAATAATGTAATCATACCAGTGTCTTAGTGATAGATCTGAGTCCATAGAATGCAGATTTGGAACCTACCTCATCATCTAAGAGCTTGGCACCAGATCAAACACAATTCTTCATCATTCCCTCCACTGTACTCTCCCTGTCTTCATATAGCCCACATACATACTCACCCTATACACAGCCAACCAACATATACCTTCAATGTATATGCACCCTATACACAGACAACCTGTGTATGCCTCAGAAAATAGGGTTTCTGAAGCTCTGAGACTTTTTTCATCAAGATCTCTGATATTGACGAAACGTTGATGCATCCATGAGATCCTCCTCACACTCTCTTTCTCAGAATAGATCTTTAGTCATGCTCAAGAGATCCATACCAAAGATGCTCTCACAAGAAGCTCTCCATTAATATTCCACAAGATAATCTCACAAGAAGCTCTCCATTGATCCACCAAAAAGGATGATCTGCAAGAGACCATAGCTATCTTATTTATACTTTCATCCTCTAGGTCACTTAACCCATTTTTAGGTCACTTAACCTAGTTTCCTTATTTTAGGGTCAACCACTTTCCATAAATAGAAATTTCTCCAATACTTTATCATTTAAATAATCTTTCTTGATTTTGTCACTTTTCTTTATAATTTAAATAATCCATCTTGAATTTGTCACTTTACTTTATCATTTAAACAATGATTTCTTATTTTAGGCCACTTTGACTTCTTTGACCATTTGGGGCTTCAAACCAACACATGGGGGTCCTTCAACTTCGTAGGGCCATAACTCTCAAACCGTGAGGAGTTATGTGACATTCCACATACCACTGAAAATGGGATGACAAGCACTATCCATCTATGATAGTTTAATCAACAACTTCATTGATCTTCATCTCATTATTCCACATACAAGCATGCGTTCTCCAACCATTCTTCTAGGATAACTCAATCCGCAAAGTGTCTTCCCATGAGGGCTTTCACCATAATGGGACCACTTTGGAGTTCATCCATTTGTGAACCTTATTAATCATGATAAGAAAATAATGAGTCATCTATGCATCAATCCACCACTTCATCATATACATCAACTATGCATCATGTATCAATGACAACTCATTGATCTTCATCGATTGGTTTCCACTTGAAATATATCATTCTCATCAAGGAAAATACACATACATTACATCAATCATCAATCAATCACTTGAAATCAATCAATGACATCAATCAAACAAACCACTGGCATCAATGACAACATGATCCAAAAATCTCCCCCTTTGGCATTGATGGCAATACCAAAATTGATGTCAACAACAATTACCAATTATTGATGTCAAATATGTAGACAAGGCATGATCTACATCAATAGTCATCAATCATATCAATATGATTATCTCTCCCAATTAGTAAACATCAATCATATCAGCAATAGTCAATGTGACTATCTCTCCCAATCAATAATCACATCAATGTGACTATCTCTCCCCCTTTGACATCAATGGAAAAGGGCCATTTTCCTCTTGGGGATTCTCCCCCTGTCTTGTTGCCACTAAATAATCTCTCCCATTTTGAACAAGGGATATCACTCTGATGTAATGCTGAAGATACATCGAACATACTCCCCCTGTGACCATCACTCCTCCTGGAATTATGCCTCTATGCTCTTTCTTCAAATATAGGGCTCTTTTCTAGGTATGCATCTGATAAATATCTTCTCCTAGAATCATGGGAATAAGAATGACTCCCCCTATGGGTATGTCTCCCCCTATATTCTCTGCAATATCAACAATATGCTACCATATAATCATCCTTGGACCTGTCCATATATCAATCTTGTGCCATACCATACATCATGAAGTAAAAGATTAACCAAATACATCATGTGCCAAAATGTGTACTCATCATGCACAACACCTATGTTCAACAACCATGTACATCAACTACATGTCTCAATATGTAGCCCAACCACATGCAAAATGCATGCACCATGATATCCAACATGATCCAACAATGGGACTCTTTTATCATATGCTACCAATAGTACATCATAGGATATATTAATGAAACTTCAATTATGTACCAGCCATGTACCCCATCATCCAATAGATGAGAATTTGATCAACATCAATCTATACTCATGGGTTAGTGCCATGCACCCAAGATTTATTTGATATCATAACCTTGCGTGATCTAACTTAGAACCATGAAAACGTATAGAAAACAGTGTCAGAACCTGCAATAAACAATGTCAGACCCTGCAAAACAGATTTATACTATCTCATCAGGCTGCAACTAATGTGCATTGCCTTTTTCCCAAGGCTTTATCACATATACGCGGCCTGTTGCACAACAGAGCGCATATGTATGCCACTGTCACCCACGTATGCCTTAGTAGATGACTTACTTGAGCTTCCCTTCAGTCTTTCATCCTGTTCTAGATGCTTTGTCTTCTTCACCCACTTTTGTAGATGAACCTTCTCCTCAAAACTTGGGCTCTGAGCATCCATCCTTTCAAAGATGTTTCCCTTTCTTACTCCATTCCTTCTTCTAGACATGCTATGTGAAGTCCTCATCATGGACATTCGTCTTTTGTTCCATCACTCTTGGGATTTGTGGCCAAATCCACTACAGCTGTAGAATCTCATGGAGTTACAATGAATATCAATGTGTCCTACTTGATCACATCTCCAACACTTTGTGATGTTATAGAATCTTCCATCGTATCTCCTTTCATAAGATCTACATTCAAAAGCTTTGTGACCATATCCATTACATGAATAACAATACCCATGAAAAATACTTTCATACCTTTGCTTGGGTGTCCCAAGAATAGCTTCTTGATGTCTTCCTTGCTTTGTTCTTTTGAAATTTTCCTTGCCTTGTATAGATGGTTGGTTTGCAACATTGTCTTCCTTCTTTGATGGACTTACCTCATGTTTCTTTGAGGTGCTTGCTTCAACATGTGTATCTTCTCCTTTGTATCCAAGACCTGATTTATCACATGATGATCTTTGACTTTCCAAGATCTCATCCAAGATTCGTGAGCTATTCAATAATTTGTTTGACTTTTCACCTTTCTTTATAAGGATAACAATTTCAGCTTCTAACTTACAACATGACTCTTCCTTTTCATTTATTTGAATCTTCAATAGTTCCTCTATTCTTTTGGCTTCTTCAATTTGGGTTTTGAGATGGACAATGGTTTCAAAACATTTTCTAATCTCATCATCTATATTCATATCTTCTTTTCCATTCTTTAGTCTTGTGATTTCTTCTTCCTTTTCTTCTAATTGAGTTTTATTGCTCTCTTCTTGTTCCTTGATCATTTCTTTTAACTTCAAGATATTCCTTTGACTCCTCCTAAGAAACTTCTTAGTGTTATCCGAAAGATAGTTATAGTGTGTATAAAAATGATCACTTCTATATCTATATAAAACTTCTTCAATTTCTTTTTGAAGTTTTAATAGATTTTCTTCTATTCTTTTCATGGGATAATTACCATCAAAATTTACACAAACTGTTTCTATATCTTCTTCTTCACTTGTAGAGAAAAAATCATCATCATAACCATCATTGCAATCAAGTGCCTTTTAGGGTTCTTTACCTTCATTTGTAGTATCTTCACTTTCTTCCTTTTGCCCAACATCAACACATAATTATTTGCCTTCATTTGAGATGTCTTCAAGATATTCCTTTGTGCCATCATCACTTGATTTTTTGTCTTCACTTCAAATGTTTTCAAAATCACATTTAGAAATAATGCATTCAAGAATTTTTGATATTTCATTACCTTTGATGATCTTGATGGAGTGGTCTTCAATTTCTTCCTTCTCCTTCTTGCTTTGATATGTCTCGTCTAGCTTTAGCCATATATCCTTGGTGGAAGTGCATTGTCCCATGCTCTATTATATAGGGCTTGAGATTCCACTAAGAATGGTCTTGAGAACCAATGCATCATTCTTATTTCCTTCCCTTTGAGCTACAAAATTTGACTTGTTCTTCAAAGGAACTGATCCACCAATGTCTACCTTCCAAATTGTTGCTCCCATTGTCTTCAAATGTAATCTCATCTCTATTCTCCAAGTAGAATAGTTTTCCTGATCAAGGATTGGAATTTCATCATCCATTTGTGTGTCTATGGATTTCCTTCAAGCTTGTTAAGGCTTGTAGTGAAATCCCTCTCTGATACCAATTGTTGGACACACCTACCACACTTAGAGGGGGGATGAATGAGTGTGGGGATCATTTTCCCAAAACTTCCCTCTTGCACAAAACTTCTTAGTTAACATTCAACATTTATTCATTACCCTTTGTTGTCATTTATAACCAGTTAGATATGAACACATATCAACAACAAATATCAAAAATATATCATCAACAAGTCATCACCATAAGGAACACAAAGAACACAAGATGTATGTACAATTTTCTTTTTATTATAGACAAAAACCATGGGGTTTATCAGCAACAACTGAATAGAGTACAACTCTATAAGAGCACCAACTCTATATTGCAAGACTCATCTTACACCCTCAACACCAACCGGGATGAGGTAACAATCCTCAATAGATATCAATCTGTCAATAGGTACGTGACCTATCAGTAGTTTAGCCAGCGTGTGCATGCGCCCTGGCTCATTATAGCCCATGTATGCATGCGGTCACTATATACAACAAGCTACATATACCTTCTGAGTTGTTAGGGTTTATCCTTCAAGATCAACTCAGATTCTATGCAATAAATATATCATTCTCTTCTATCTCTAACTGTCCAATCTGACCACCAGCCAGTCACAACACATCCAATCTCTCCAATAACTTTCTCATGCTCCACAACAAATCAATATGAATGTTATCTCAATCATGTATAAAAAACTAGTATACTTTAGCAATCATGTCACCACTAAATCAAAAGAGTGTTGCTCACTCCATCAACCAAATCAACCAAATTGAACCATATCATAGAAGCCATACCAAGAATGCTCTAAGAATTCACATCACATCAAACAATAATATCCATAAAGACAATAATGTAATCATACCAGTGCCTCAGTGATAGATCTGAGTCCATAGAATGCAGATATGGAACCTACCTCATCATCCAAGAGCTTGGCACCAACTCAAACACAATTCTTCATCATTCCATCCATTATACTCTCCCTGTCTTCATACAACCCACGTACATACTCAACCTATACACATCTAACCAGTGTATACCTTCAATGTATACGTACCCTATACATAGACAACCTGTGTATGCCTCAGAAAATAGGGTTTCTGAAGCTCCGAGACTTTTTCCATCAAGATCTATGATATTTCCAAAACTTTGATGCATCCATGAGGTCCTCCTCACTCTCTCTTTCTCAGAATATATCTTCAATCATGCTCAAGAGATCCATACAAAAGATGCTCTCACAAGAATCTCTCCATCAATACTCCACAAGATAATCTCATAAGAAGCTCTCCATTGATCCACCAAAAAGGATGATCTGCAAGAGACCATAGCTATCTTATTTATACTTTCATCCTCTAGGTCACTTAACCCATTTTTAGGTCACTTAACCCATTTCTAGGTCACTTAACCTATTTTCCTTATTTTAGGGTCAACCACTTTC
>ML783378.1:385651-428400 GCA_009831015.1 Picea engelmannii | reverse complement strand
ATCATTTAAATAATGATTTCTTCTTTTAGGGCACTTTGACTTCTTTGACCATTTGGGGCTTCAAGCCAACACATGGGGGTCCTTCAACTTCGTAGGGCCATAACTCTCAAATCGTGAGGAGTTATGTGACATTCCACATACCACCAAAAATGACATTAAAAGAACTATCCATCTATGATAGTTTCACCAACAACTTAATTGATATTCATCTCATTATTACACATACAATCATGGGTCCTCTAACCATTCTTCTAGGATAACTCAATCCGCAAAGCATCTTCCCGTGAGGGCTTTCACCATAAGGGGACCACTTTGGAGTTCATCCATTTATGCACCTTATCAATCATGATAAGAAAATAATGAGTCATATATGCATCAATCCACCACTGCATCATATACATCAACTATGCATCATGTATCAATGACAACTCATTGATCCGTCTTCATCATATCAATGAAAACTCATTGATCCATCTTCATCGATTGGTTTCGACTTGACATCTATCATTCTCATCAAGGAAAATACATATACATTACATCAATCATCAATCAATCACTTGACATCAATCAATCAAACCATTGGAATCAATGACAACATGATCCAACAACAACCATATGGAACCTTCAACATCCAACTCAAGAAGAGTGGTTTGAGTTTGGAACTTAGTTCCAATAACCTTATTTAAGCATGACACATGGAAAACAAGATGGATATTAGAATGACTAGGAAGAGATAACTAAAAGGACACCTATCCCACACACTTGAGAATTGTATAAGGACCATAAAATTTGGGAGCAAGCTTCTGACAATGTTCAACTTTAAGTGAATTATTCTTGTAAGGATTTAGATGAAGAAACACTTGGTCCCCTTCAACAAATTGGCATTCTGAACTTCCTTGATCTTCTTGTTGTTTCATAGGATTTTGAGCCATGACTAAATTTTTCGTTGAGAGCAAGGAGAATGGAAGCACAAACTGTAAGAGTGTTGTCAACATCTTGAACCTTATAGACCACTGACATGTAGGAAAGAACTGACGGGGGATTTTTTCATATACTTCTTCAAAAGAGGTCATGCGAGTAGAGGTATGGTAAGATGTGTTATACCACCATTCAACTAGGGGTAACCACTGAGCCCACTGATTTTTTCAGTCAGATGAAAAACAATGCAAATATGTTTCCAAACACTTGTTGAAAACTTTGGTTTGGCCATCATTCTGGGGGTGATAAGCAATAATGAGATTTAATTGTGTGCCTTGGAGCCTGAATAGTTATTTCCAAAAAATTATAGTGAAAGTGGGATATCTATGAGATACAATAGAATCATGCATTCCATGAAGCTTGAAATTATGATCCATGAAAATATGAGCCACTATGGATGTTGTGAATGGATTTTAAAGAGCACAAAAATGAGCATATTTGGAAAGACGATCAACTACCACTATGATGAATGATGTATTTCCTGATTTAGGTAAGCCCACAATGAAATCCATAGAAATGTCCCTCCAAATAGCTGGTGGAATTGGAAGCGATTGTAGTATGCCTGAAGCTTTGACAATTTCTCCCTTATTGCATTCACAGACATCACATTGATCCACCAAGGTGCGGATGCCTTGTTTCATACCATCCCAAAAAAAGAAACGTTTAAATCATTCATAGGTTTTGGTAAAATCGGAATGCCCCACTATTGATGAAGCATGAAGCTCAAAAAGCACCACGTATTTAAGTTGCGACTGGTGGCTTAAATAAAGACGACCTTTGTGGCAAAGCTCTTCATTGTCCCAAGAGTACCCTGAAGAAACTAGAGAATTGTCTTGCAATTGTTGGATTAGTCAAGAAATTTTGGGGTGTTGAAGCCATTCCTGGCGAACAACTTGGAGCCACTCTGGTAAAATGAAGGAGAGGGGAAAAATGGATCCTTCTTCTTCGTACTTTCAGGATAGAGTGTTAGCCACTACATTTTATTTTCCCTTCTTATAAATGATCTCATAATCATATCCAAATATATTGGTCACCCATTTTTGTTTCTCCCATGATGAAATCCTTTTTTCTAGGAAATACTTGAGGCTCTAATGGTTTGTTTTAATTTATAAGTGTTTCCATAACACATAAGGATTCCAGAGATCCACAACATGAAAAACAACCAACGTTTCCTTTTCATATATTGATTGACCGAGATGTCTCTTCGATATTTTTTTGCTAGTGAAGGACAAAGGCCTTCCCTCTTGCATGAGTACTGCTCAAATTCCTTTCTTGAAGGCATCACATTACAGGACAAAATTCTTTGTGAAGTCGGGAAGGGCCAGGACAAGAGTTTTTCACATGGATTCTTTCAATGCTTGGAATGATTGATCAGTTGCTGGAATCCAAGTGAAAGCATTCTTTTTAAGGAGAGTAGTAAGAGGTGTTGAAATTTTTCCATAATTCTTAACAAACTTTTGATAATATCCTGTTAAACCTAGAAAACCACACAGGCTCTTGAGAGTTTTGGGGCGCGACTAATCCTGAATAGCTTCAATTTTATTAGGATCCACCCTTACACCATCCTTTCCGACAATATGACCCAAGTACTCCACTTCCGAAGCTCCAAAGGAATATTTAGATTTCTTGAGAAAACATTGGTGTTGAGAGAGTAGACTAAGAACTTGATCCACATGTGTAAGATGTTATCTCTATGTTTGACTATAGATGAGAATATCATCAAAGAAAACTAGGAAAAAATGATGGAGAAAATGATAGAAAACATGGTTCATGATACTTTGAAAAGTGGAGGGAGCATTATACAGGCCAAAGGGCATGACCAAGAACTCATAGTGACCCTCATGAGTTCAAAAATAAGTCTTAGGAATGTCTTCCTATTGCATACGTATCTGGTGGTAGACAAAATGGAGATCAAATTTAGTAAACTAATGAGCACCACTTAATTCATCCAAGAGATAATCAATGATAGAAATGGGAAATTTGTCTTTGATGGTGATTTTATTGAGGGTGCAAAAGAATATACACATGCGCCAAGTACCTTCTTTCTTGAGTACCATGAACACAAGAGAAGAGAAAGGGATATTACTAGGGTGGATAACACCTGTGGCTAGCAATTCTTGAATTTTTTTCTCAATTTCATTATTTTGGGAAAAGGGATGATGATAAGGGTGAACATTGGGAGGAAGATTGTCAGGGATGAGAGGAATGGAATGATCATGAACACCATGAGAAGGAGGAAGTCCCTGAGGGGTGGAAAAAATAGCTTGGTGTTTGGAGATGATACATTGGAGGTCAGGATGCACTGATGGTGTCTCAATTTCTTGGATAGAATGGAGTTGGGAAATAATGTTGGAATGATATTTTTTGACGAGATTTTCTATTCAATGGGAACTCAGGTGAAGCTGCAGTGATTTCTTGGAACATATATTTTTGTCCCACCTATTGGAATTTCATGGTTAATTCCTTAAAATCCACGAGGATTGGACCAAGAGTGCATAACCATTTCACACCGAGCATAATATCACAACCACCCATGTCAATAGAAAACATATGATATTTCAGGTTGTATTTCCCAATTTGGAGACACACATTTTCACAATGCCCCCCACATTTCATGTAACCTACATTGGCAATCATGATTTGAAATTTGTTGACTGCATGGATATAGAAATGTTTTTTTTGGGTGATACGACAATGAATAAAATTATGTGTATTTACCATTGTCAATTAAGATGATGAACTTTCGATTCTTAATGTAGCCAATGAGCTTGAGGGGTTGGGGAGCAAAGAAGGTAGCAAGAGAATTCAAGGAAATGACTGGTTTGACTGCATGTGGTTCATTGGGAAGAGTGATGTCAATTGGTTTGGGTAATTCTATCATAGGGGCTCTTGATCTCTTCTTCATAAACATCCTCAGAGATGGCCATAAAAAACTTTTGTTCCTTACACTTGTGCCCCGAAAAATATTTTTCATCACAATTATAACAAATGTCATTGATTTTGTGTTCCACCATTTTATCCTGAGTTAATTTATAGATCTTGATGGGAGTGGGAGGATGGGTAGGGTTTCTAGGTCGAGTGCGAGTAATAAATGAATGTTTGTGGGTTTGAGCAGACATAATCTTTTGGGCTTCCTTATCACATTGATTAACTTCCAACCAAGTTTGAGGGTGAGCCATGAAGACCTAGGCTCTAGTTTCGTATTTGAGGCCAATGATAAAACATTCTCGGAAGAAGGCATTAGACATGCCCTCCGTTCTGAAATCCAAGTGTTCAAAGGAAGATATAAAGTCTTCAACTATGCCAGATTGCTTCAACTTGGTCAAATGATTGAGATAGTGGGTGTCAGTGTCAAAGCATTCATATAGCTTTTCCAAAACCTATGTCCAAGAAACATACCCCTAGCATGCCTTTATATGCCTTTCCACCATTTCTAGCGTTCCATATCCAAATAGAGGACACCATAATGAATTTTGGCCAGATCATCAGTAATGCCATGCAAGGAGAAATAATGTTCCATTTGAGTGACCCAACATGTGGGATATAATACATAAAAAAATTTCACCTCAACTCGGTGGAGACGGGGGTCATGAGGAAGGGAGTTGGAATGGAAGGCCATATTATAGGAAGAGTTCTCACCATCAGAGTGGGAAGGATTTTCAAGGGAGGGAGAGTCATGGGATTTTTTCAACCACTAGGTGAGGGAGGTCAATTCACCCTTAACATTGACCAAGTCCCTTGTAACTTTGGCCTCTAAGGTTTCCAAAGGGGTATTGTTGGAAGTGAGTTTAGAGGTAAGTCTTTGGATGTTTTCCTTTTTTTGTTTGGATTCATCTTGCAGGTGAAGGAATTATTGTTTGTGAGTGTTGGCCATGGGTGAATGAGGGGTACGTAGGAGGGGAAGTGCGTATATGGAAAAAAGAGTGGAAATGATATCTATGATTGTGTTCAGTGTGAAAATAGGAATGAAATGAGATATTTGCTAAATAAGGGTGTTGGGAATGGGTTGGGTCCACGAGAAAAAATAAAGGGTTGAAAATGATAGGTACCACCGTGGTCAGGGCGAAGAGAAGAATCTAATGGGATAGGTCTCAAATAATGGTGCCGGCAGGATCCATACTTTGTTTTTTACCCCTGTGGAGTTATAATCAGACCTGAATAATACTACAATGACAAAATGGAAAAATACTTAAAAGGAAGAAATATGTAGGAATTTTGCAACCACAATGTAGGAGGTACAGTTGCACGACAATAGATCTTGTCTATGATATTTATTTTTCCATCCCAAGGGTTAGGGTATTCATGGTTTCTACAAACAAGGGTTTTCCCTGTGCTATAAATCTCTGATATATGTGTAGGGTCCAACTGTAGTACTCATACCAATATCTTAGGGCACCAACTAAGGAGGCTAGACCATTCCCTTAGCTACGCTACTTGACTACCTAGGTACTAGAGAGTATCTTCCCAAGTGGTGTTCTCGGTGGCACTATAGCAGTCAGGTGGCCGATTGGTTTATCTATAGAGGGATTTAGGATATCTAGGCCGATACATATACAAGTGATGTCTAATGTGCTACCACTTGAAGGGGTACCAACAGGGGTTACAAGGGTGTACAACAATGTGTTCTTAAGTACCACTTGTATTTCATGCATGTATGCTTCCCTAACCACAGATTTATGCCTTGAACGACATATCTTTGTAGATTTAAGACATTGGAATACATCTCCACCCTAAAAAAAAATAACCCACAATTTTTTTCCAAGGAAAGTGCTCCGATACCACTTCTAAGGTACCAAATCTATTATAATAGACGAAAACATAAATATTCCAGAGAATAATAGCGGAAAAACACAATAGATGAAACCAAAACACCAGAATAATACATTTATTGAAAGGAAACAATGTTCACTTGCCTCTTCGAGGGGGAAACCTCCAACAGAGCAGTTCTCTATTACAATAATTCTCAAGACAAGCTCTGCTCATACCTTTTACTCTTATTTATACTAATTCTATATTCTAAAGAACATTCTAGAGGAAGATATTTCTAGAAGCAGAAGCTTCTATTAGGTCTTCTTACATTGCATTGTTCATATTTATTAAATAGGCCTTATTATCTAGCATCAGCCTTTATTACATGAAAAATATATTATTCTACCTACATGAGAGGTTAGGGGGTTAGGTCCCTAAAACTTGCGGTGAGAAACCTAGCTCACACAACTACTTCTCGACCATATACCAGTTGAAATGGGGTATACCTGTTTAACAAATTTGTGGTAGTCCTATACGCCCATAACATAGTTGGAACTCCCTCATCCCATTCATCTCGATTTGAGCAATAGACTTTAGTCAACCCAATATCCAATATTTTATTAAATGCTTCCATTATTCTGTTAAATTTCATATGGTAGGGATTTCTCTTATGACATTGAATAAAAGATTCTCTGGTAAGGGTCTCTATAGTTTCACTGAGAAAGTGGGATCCTTGGTCATTGGTGAAGCTCTCAAGACAACCAAACCTAGTGATAACATTCTAAATAATAAACCATGCTATGGTGGTCATAGAACAATCCCAAACAACCTCTGGTGCTTCAACCCAACAATTCAGGTAGTTTGTTGCGGTAATTATGTATTTGGACTTTTAATGCTAGTTGGAGGATTTATCAGATAGATGAAATAAACAACCCATTTTCAAAATCGTGTAGTGCACTAATAGGGTGCAGAGGAAAATCATCGCAGCGTGATGGTTTTCCCACTCTATGACATACATCCCAGGACCAAGCATATTCCTTAACATATTTAAACATTGTAGGTCATCATAGTCTTGTCTATAATATCTTTCTAGTGGTTTTTTTTCTATCAATGTGTCCTCCCACAACTCCATTGTGACATTACCATAGAATATTGGGTTTTCATGGTTGAGCACACATCGTCGCAAGATATTATCCAATTCCAATTTGTAGAGTTGTCCCACAATCAGTTGATAATCTACTGCATGAACCACAAGGTACCTCATCTGGGTCGCGAAATATCCGTCCAACATAGTACCAGTAGTCAGGAATAGGAAAATATCTAACAAATAATCAGGAATGGCCTCAATATGAAACATATTTGCATCAGGGAGTTGGTCATCTACAGGTCTACCAATTTTTTTAGAATCTAGATGAGACAAGTGATCTAGTCTGACATTTAGCTTTCCAGGATTAACAACAAACTAAAAATATAACTTCTGAAACAATAAAAATCACTTGCAAATGCAACCTTCTAACACAGGTTTGTTAACCAAATACTTCAAAGAAAAATGGTCAGTAGAAAACTTAAAATGACTCACAAGTAAATAATGCCTAAATGTTTGTAAAAAATACACCAAATCCAAACCTTCCCTTTTAGTTGTGGTATAGTTGCATTCATCTTGAGGAAGTTTGCGACTAGAAAAGTATATAGGATGGTCCAACTTTCCTTCCCTAGGTTGCACAAGATTAGCACCGAGCGAAATTGTAGAGGCATCAATATGTACATGAAATTCAATTTTCCAGTTAGGATAGGTTAGAATAGGTGCAATAACCATCTTTTATTTGAGGATATCAAACGCCTTATTACAGTCGTTAGTCCAACGAAGCCCTTAAAATTTATTGAGAATTTGTTCCAAAGGTGTTGCTATGCTCACGTAACCCCTTATAAATCGACGGTAATATCCAGTATGTCCCATGGTCATGCGAAACTGGTTGATATTTTTAGGATGGGGCATATTGAGAATAATTTCAATATTCATAGGATCTACTGGAACTCCTTCCCGAAAAAAAATATGACCTAGCAGATTGCCAAATGGTACACAAAAAATACATTTTCTCAGATCAAGGGAAATTTGTAACTATCTACAATAGTTCAATATCAAACATAATATCCCAATGTTCTCTTTAAGTAAGTTGTATATAGTCCAATCATCCAGGTACACCTCAAGGAACTTATAAATGAAATCGCAAAATGATGCAATCATGATCCAAGAAAATACTGTTGGGGCATTCTTAAGCTTGAAAGGCATAAAATTGTATACAAATGATCCCCACTCAGTAGTGAAGGTAGTATTCTTCTTGTATTCCTTGGAGATTCGAACCTGGTGATATCTGGAAAACCCATCTATAAAGGAATATGCCTCGTTTCTCGCTACTTGATCCAATACCTCGTCGCTAAAGTGGGTAGGAAAGGGGTCATGTACACAAGCAACATTTAGGATTCTGAAATCCACACAAAATCATATACCATCCATACCTTTATTGGTTTTTATCATAGTAATATTGATCCATTCTTCCTTATCGAAAATAAAAACCATCCCAACGACGAGCATTTTGTCAATTTCTCGCTTCACTTTCTCTTTAACTTGTGGAATGTTATGATCACGATCTGAGAAAATACTGCCAGGGAATTCTTAATCCCAAAAGGCATAAAATTGTAGGCAAATGATCCCCACTCAGTAGTGAAGATAGTATTCTTCTTGTATTCCTCAATGATTCAAACTTGGTGATATCCGAAAAACCCATTTGTAAAGGAATATACATCATTTCCCGCTACTTGATCGAGTACCTCTTCACTAAAGGGGGTAGGAAAGTGGTCATGTACACAAATAGTGTTCAGGATTATGAAATACACACAAAATTGTATATCACCTGTACCTTTCTTGGTTTGTATCATGATATGACTAATCCATTCAGCCTTATCGACAGGAAAACACATCCTAGCGACAAGCATTCTGTCAATTTCCCACTTCACTTTCTCTTTAACTCAGGGATTAAAATGATATGGCCTACTATTTATTGGTTTGGATTTAGGTTTGAGTTCTATCATCATCTCCCTAAGTCTCCTTTAAACCCATTTAACTCTGAGAAGTTAGTAGGGAAAAAAACAACATATTCTCGCAACAGAGCTTGTATCTTCATCCCAATAGTCTCCAATGGATTCTAGATTAGGATTCTCTTGCGTTCCTAAATTGACTTTCTACAAATTGAAGGGTTTGGTATAGGAACTACTTACAGGCTCTGAAATAGTATCTTTAACCTCTCTATTCCCTCTGGATTCTTGAATTGTCAGATGCCTAAGTTTGTCAAGGTCATCGATATCTTTTGGGTCTCTATCAACATTAATACATATCACAAGTAGTAAGTTAGGGGATGAGTAAAGGATATGATGAATGAGGTGCTAATGTTTAGAACAAATAGTAGGAGGATGTATAGTCTTAACTTCAACAGTAAAAAGTATTTTCTTAATTTCTTACAAATCTAAAGTGATTTTAGGGGACTTATTTGAGAATTATAAGTCTTGACAGAACTGTCATTGAACGATTTGCCAGCAACCTGTTTGGCATCTAGCTTCCTCATGTATATACCAAGGAGTTGGAATTTTTCCCAAGGAATGAATAAAATGATGCACCTTCAATTGAAAAGGTAGTCGCGCAACTTCGCATACTTGAATATAATACACAACATGCTCCCTCAGATCTGAAAGCCCATCATATAATTCCAAAGTTGATTGTTTCAGATTCAACGAAGTAAGTTGCAAAGGGAGAATAAGTGATTCTATATGGCATGCTTTGCTTCTTCCTAGGAAGATAAAGTACCCTTGTAGGTGGCCCACCATCTAGCTTAAGAGGATATTAACACAACATCAAGTACATGAATTATTTTCTCTGGTGTGAGTTTGTCCTCTAATTCAACAAGAAAGATACATAAATATGAACTGTCATCATAAACATGGTAGTCTCTAACCTATGACCCAATCCACCTGGATTCTCTGATATTCGTGTAACATCATGAGAAGTTCTCATATATTCCTTATTTCCAATTGTCAAACTCTACCTCTAAACCCTCCCTTGTAGACTGAATACTCTTCCAACTTACCAAGCCATCTATATTTGGGTTAAAATAGTCTTCCCTCTTTCCTGCTGTCAGAGTGTAGAGATGATCCAGGGAATCCTGTTCCATATTCCCCTCTATCGGATCTGCATATCGAGGACCTTGGTAGGGATATAGTGGTTGGGTTACTTTCATACCATCTTCTTCAAAGTTCACGAGTTTCTTCTTAAGATCTATAAAAAAGTAATTCTCATAATCCCAATCGATACCCAAAATATCCAGGTATGGGTCCTCTAATCCCATGATTTATTTAACCTCGAAGTGATCCATTGTCTTGACTCCATCTAAGTCCACTTCAACATTTTTCAACCTCCCAACTAGATAGATATAATACAGATTGGCCATCCACAATTGAATGGGTGAATATACCAGCTTGGGATTACCCATGGATTCCCAAGTATTCTTCGGTAATATGTTGACATCAAACCCCAGATCTAGCATAACATCACTAATATCACAACCATCAATGGAGGAATTTATTATAAATTCCCTTTTAGATATCCGCTTCCGTTTTTGAATCCGAATAGTATTTCTTTCCGAGAGGTTAGCAACAATCAATTCCTCAGTTCTCCCTTCATTTTGTATAGTCCCCTTAAGCATGTTACACAACTCTTTGGTGAATTTTTCGTCATCCAAAATATCAAAAATTAAGCTAAACCACAATTCAATAGTCTCATGGGGTCTCACTAGAGGATCCTTCTGTGCCACCAAATTGTCTGCGATCTTAGGTTTAGGCTCACATCTTGAGTCTGTAGGTATGAATATTGTAGGATTAGATATCCTTCGGAATATATCAACAACGTCCTTAAAGAATCTGTTTTGCACAAGGGGGTCATATGTAAAATCGTCTGGTACCTCCTTGTGGATCTTGCTTTGAGTTAAGTTATCAACATTGACACCATTCCTTGTTCCTCCTCTAGAAATAATATTAATATTGGATGTTTTTTCTTCATTGACAGGTTAGGGATATGAATTTATCAAATTAACACCTCGCTGCTTTACACAATACTCCCACTTCCCAATCAACTTGGAGAAATCCTTGGTGGCATGGAAATTATTTCTATAGTGGGAACACCAAGGTCATCTCATAAGTGGAAAATATCTAGCGAGATGTCCCTACTCATCGCAATTATAACACCGAGTTGGTCCTCTTCCACTAGTTCATCCACCTCGGAAACCACCACCACCATGACATTGTCCTCCAAATCCTTGAGGAGATTCATTAACCCTGAATGCAGACTGATCTACTCGGTCTGCAGGAGCATATAAAGCACAAAATTGTTTGGTGGTGTGAGTAGGAGACCCAAAAAACTCACAGTAGATTGTGTTCGGAATAAGGGTGTATTTTTTTAGGATTGGAAAATTCCTAAGGGGATGCCCATGGCTTCGAAAAATTTCATAGTATTCATTAATCTGTCTACCTTGATGACTTGGGAAGGAAATGTACTGCATAGAGACATGGAATGGTGATGTGGTTGCGACTTGCGCAACTCCCCCTGATGGTCCTACTGGTGGGGGATCCATCGATTGCATAGACGGTTCTGCACCCCTCAGTATAGGACACTTAATCGTTGTATGAACTTCAGTGTAGCAACTAGTACACCAAACTTGTGGGTGGGCTTCTTTAGGAATGGTCAATTCTTGAATATTATCTATCAAGGAAGAAATCTAGCCTTGCAGTTGCATAATATTATAGTCTTCAGAGTTGTTCGGATAATACACAGTATTAACGATTTTTTGTCAACGTTTCAGATCCATATTAGGATCCATCTGTTAAATTTAGAGAAGCTATTAAATTATTTTCAATTTACTAGACAATAATAGCATAAAAACGATCATTGAGAGGAACACAATCACAAGGTAAACAACATTTTATCCTTGGAAACCTTCATGGGGGAGAAAACCCAACAAAAGCTTACTCAATATAGATTTCCAATACAATTCCAAGATAAATACCAGAACACTAGAGAATATCCAAGACTGAGAAATGCACCTCTCTCTCCTTCCTCTTCCAACTGCAGCTACCTCCAAAACTTGCTCACTATATGAGTGACTGAGTGAGTGAGAGAATTAGGTGTTATCCTCTCTTATTTATACTAGTTGGGAGGTGTTAGGGTTATGTATCTTCACCAAGATGGGCCGACTTCTTTAACTAGTGGTTAAAACTGCTTTAATTATCCCTATGGGCCGACTTCTTAGTTAGAATAATATAAACATGGTTTGACCAATCCACAATACGGGATTTGGTCATACATAAGTCCCGACATTATCAATCCACAAAAGGGGATTGACATATATATATATATATATATATATATATATATATATATATATATATATATATATATATATAATAACTCAATTATAATTAGAATATTCTTTGCAATTACAATATTTCAACACTCCCCCTTAACAAGAAGGGTATTCTAGAATACAACATCATCAGAAGAGAGAGAGGGAAACAACATCATCAGCATATGGAACACTATCTGGAATATCTATAAATCATCAAAAGTTTTTCTCATCGTCAATATCATCATCGTTCACAGTAAGGAAATCGAATAGCATCATCGTCATCATTCACAACATGGAGTTGGAATTTGAAACATCAACATCAATTAGTATAAAACTATAAAAACAACATCAAAAACACTAGGAAAATACAATATCATCAATATCGTAAGGTTGATACAACAACATCATCAACAACACGAGGCTAGAGAAACAACATAATCGACAACACGAAGCTGGAGAAACATCATCAATAGGAGGCTGAGATAACAACATCATCATCATATAGCAATAGAATGAGGCAGGTGCAACAAAAACATTTTGTGGTACTCTGACAGACCCTAGGGATCTTCCTAGGAATCATAAGATTCCCTAGGATATAAAATCCTAATGGAGCTACCACATTTACTCTGACAAACCATCCTTACCGACCTTCGGGATCTTCCCAGGAATCAAAATATTCCCTAGGATATAAAATCCTAATGGAGCTACCACTACTGACCACAACTGACATATACATTCACAGGTACTATGACAGACCATCCTTACTAGAATGTTGGGATCTGTCGAGGGATGATCAATCCCCCGGGATATAAAATCCTAATGGAGATACCCGTTGTTGGTCAGGATACCATAGTATCATCAACATCACTCCCCCTTTCGACGGAGGTCCTTTAGGACTATACCAATATTGTCTCGAAAGTATTCATACTTTACACGAGACAGAGGCTTGGTCAATACATTTTCAACCTGCTCATTTGTACCAACATATTGGAGCTTTATAGCTCCCATATGCACCATATCACGAATGTAGTGATATCGTATTTCTATGTGGTTCGAATTATCATGTAACATAGGGTTATCCGTCATCTTTATGAAACTTTGTTTATCACATAGAATCACGATTGCTTCCATCTCTAGATAAAATAGACCTGTCAACAACTAATGAAGCCATATGGATTCACAATTGGCGGAACATGCTACAATGTATTTTGCTTCCTTTGTGCTGAGAGCAATATTAGATTTCTTCTTGCTTTGCCATGAAGTCATGGCTGACCCCAGACTTAAGCAAAATCCTGAAGTGGTATTTCTATCAAAAACACTTCCATCCCAATTTAAATCAGTATAACCAACAACTAGTCTAAAGTCATGATCTCCAAAATAACAGAGACCATATTCCAACATACCCTTAAGGTATCTCATCACATGTTTTGCAGCTATAGGTGAACATGTTTGGGATCGACCAGATACTGACATAATGTGTTCACAACAAAACATATATATGGCTTGGTATTTGTCAGATACATCAACAAACCAATAATTTGTCTGTACAGAGTAGCATCAACCAATTCTGACGAAGTATCAACCAAGAGATTCAACTTTGTTTCCATGGGTGTGTTCATGGATTTACATTCCAACATATCAAACCTCTTCGGTATTTCAACATCATACTTCCCTTGGTTAAGGAAGATCTTCTCTGGGCTCTGAAAAAATTCAAGACCTAAGAAATAATGCATCAGGCCTAGGTCTTTCATCTTAAATTCTGTAGCGAGCTTATTCTTACAATTTGTGATGAGATTTTATTCTCCAGTTAAGAAAAAGTTATCCACATACAACAACAATATAACTGGCTCATAATTCATAACCTTGAATTAAAGGTTAGAATCAACTTTACTCTTGGTAAATCCCAAGCTCGTCATGAAGTTGTCAATTCCGCCATACCAAGCTATACGAGCTTCCTTCAACCTGTACATAGCCTTCGTCAATCTGCATACACAAGTCTTTCTATATTAAACTTCAAACCCTTGATGTTTTTCTATATACACTTATTCTTCAATGACACCATTTAACAAGTCCGTTTTCACATCCATTTGGTGTAACTTCCAATTCATCTTGGCTGTAAGAGCTATGATTGTTCTGATAGAAGTGTATCTGGCTACATGAGAAAATGTCTCTTCATAATCAATGCCTTCCTTTTGAGAAAATCCATGAGCTACAAATCTTTCTTTATGTTTTTCAATACTTTGGTCTGCAACATTTTTTATCTTATATATCCATTTGGAAGATACCACATATTTGTTCTTCGGTCTGGGAACTATTTCCCATACATCATTCTTTATAATGTATTGGTATTATTTTGTCATGGCATCCACCCATTCTTTCTTTTGAATGGATTCTTCAAAGAAAGTGGGTTCCTTTTCTATGAGATCACATATCAAATCCATATAACTAGAGAATGACTTAGGTTTCTTTATTTGTCTCATGGTTCCTTTTGGGGAACCATACTTATCTCCATATTGAATAAGTTCCCTTGCCCAAGATGGATTTCTCTTGTGAGAGATCGTCATTTGGGGAGGTTCTTGAGATTCTATCATATCATGATCATCTGGGATCTCATCATCAGGGGTAAATGTAACTTCCTTCATAGGTTCTACAGCTCTGGGAGCTACAGGTTCTTCTTCATATAATTCTTCACGCTGGCATATTCTTGATTTCTTTCATACTGCATCTTCATCAAAGGTTACATCTCTGCTGATATCAATGTGATGATAACCTGGTATGTAAATTCTGAAGGCCTTAGAGACCTCACAATATCCAACAAATATTCACTTCTTTCCTAAAGGATCCAGCTTAGTTCTTCTTTCTTTCGGAATGTGTACAAACACTGGACAACCAAATATCTTAAGATGGCTTACTTCTGTCTTCTTGTTGGAGAACATTTTTTCCTGGGTTTTGAATCCAAGTGCACTATGGGATAATCTATTTTGGACATAAACTGATGTTCTTGTTGCTTCATACCATAAGTGCATTGGAATATCTTGATCATGGATCATAGTCTTCACTGTTTTCATTATTGTTCTATACTTTCTTTCTGCGACACAATTTTTTTGAGGATTATAGGGAGTGGTGAGCTCCCTCTTAATCCTGACATCTCTGCGAAACTTAAAACTTATCTTGATGTGTATTCTCCTCCATTATTTGAACTGAGTATCTTGATTTTTCTTTCAGAGAGATTTTCTATCAACGCTTTGAATTCCTTGAATTTTCCAAATAGTTCATCTTTTGATTTCAAGAAATAAACCCAAGTATTGCGAGAATAATCATCAATAAATGACACATAGTATACATACCCAGTAAGAGAGGTTGATAGAATTGGACCACATACATATGAGTGGATGATCTCCAAGATTCCTTATTCTTTACTGTCACTTTTCGGGAAATGATTCTTTATGTTCTTTCCTTGTGGACATCCCTTGCACACACCTTCATGATCAACCTTAAATTCTGGTAGACTTGTAACTACCTTGCTTACATATGGTAAGGATTTGTAGTTGATGTGATCTAGTATTCTATGCCAAAGTTCACATGGACACTCATTGGAGTGAGTCAAGGCTGCATCTGAGTGACCTTTTAGCTTATACAAGCCACCTTCTTCTATTCCAATGACAATTGCATCTTTTATGATTTTTCCTTTAGGCCACATAGGAACTTCACCATATATGAATGCAACCATGAACCCTTTCTTATATAAATATAATATATAAAGTAAGTTCTTTGTCAAACCTGGTACATATAGTACATCCTTCATCTTCATCGGGGTCCCTGAATCAAGTTTGTAGGTGGATTCTCCTACGCCTTTAATAAAGTACTGCCTACTATACTGGTAATCATCTCCAAGTGTAACTTTCTGGGGAAAGTTATTTTCTATAAGGATAGAGAGAATGTCTCTCTGACCTGTCACATGCTTATAAGCACCACTGTATATCATCCAAGTATCCTCTTGATGTGTCAAATATCCCGAGAGGGAGGAAAATAAGACATAGTCTTCAATCTCTTCTTTAGTCATCTTCGTGGGTCACTCATCTTCTTCAACTGCATGGGCATGATGTATTTTGTTGTTTCTCTTCTTGTATTCTTCCGTTCTACCCAGAAATTTCTTAGCAATATGTCCCATATTATCACACTGATAACATTGATAAGAGGAGAAATATTTTTCTCTTCTTTGACCCTTCTAAAATTTATGGAGTTTCCTTAGAGGGTGAGATTCTTTATGGAAGTGGGTGAATCTCTTTGGGGAGTGAGATTCCTTATGGATATGGGTATCCTTTTGGAAATGAGACATTTTATTTCCTCCTTTAGAATGAGAAGCTAGGGCTTAGTATTCATCCCTTAAAAGAACTACTTCTTGGTTAGCTACTCTTGCTTCTTCTTGAACACATTCTTCCCAAAGACTGTCAAATTGTAGTTTCTCCTTTCCTGCACAGATGGTTTGGATGAAGGAATCCCAAGGTATTGTGAGACCATTAAGAGTTGTCATTATGAGTTCATATTCATCCAAGTTGTCTCCAATTTATTCTAACTTCTCTTTGAAATGAGTAACCCTAGAGAAATAGTCTTGAATTGTTTCTCCTTTCTGCATCTTTGTATTCTTGAGTTGGGTTCTCAAGTTCATCATTTCGGTTGATGTTATTTCCTTCATACATTCTGGTTAGGGAATCAAACATCTCTTTTGGAGTATTCTTAGAAGCCACTTGAGGGATCAAGTGATCTTTAATGGAGTTTGCAATGATTCTTTTGGCCCTAACCATATCCTTCTTGTACTTTACTTTAGATGCATCTTCTTTGGGTTCTAGCACATTTTCCTTTATGAATTTTGCAAGGTCAGTCTCTTCAAGAATGAGTAAAATCCTATAATTACAAGAAATAAATTTTTCCACACCTTATAACTTGTCAACAAGCTTGGTGCTTGCAGACATCTTGACATAAAGCTGGGAAAATGACAAAAAAATGAAAGTGCTCAGAAATTGAATCTGAAATTACCAAGAGGTGTGTTGGGGTGAGGTGAGTAGGCTGGTGTAGTCTATTTTCAGAAAATCCAAATTTTACCCCTTGAAATTGGACTTGTGCAAATTTGGAGTGGTACTTCTGGTACTGGTTCCGGTTTCCTGGTTTTCTAGTTTTTTGGTACTAGTCAAAACTAGGGTTTGACTTTCTAGAGGCTCTGGCCAATGAAAAGGTGTGCTCAAGCTGCCAATGGGTTATCTAGGCTAGGGTGCACTTCCATAGATGGTTTTTAGGCTGAGATTCTCTTCCAATAAAAAATCCTAATTTTCTTGTACGACAATTGTGATGATTTTGGTTACCCAGTGAAAGGTGCTCTATTCAGTTCATCTATGAAACCATGTTAAATTTAAAGAAACTATTAAGTTATTTTCAATTTACTAGACAATAATAGAATAAGTAGGATCATTGAGAGAAACACAATCACAAGGTACACAAACTTTTATTCTGGGAAACCCTCATGGGGGAGAAAACCCAACAAAAACTTCCTTAATATAGATTTCCAATACAATGCCAAGATAAAGGCCAAAACACTAGAGAATATCCAAGAGTGTGCAATGTGCCTCTCTCTCCTTCTTCTTCCAACTACAACTACCTCCAAAACTTGTACACTAGATGAGTGACAGAGTGAGTGAGAGAATGAGGCTCTATCCTCTCTTATTTATACTAGCTGGGAGGCACTAGGGTTATCTCTCTTCACCAAGCTAGGCCGATTTCTTCAACTAGTGGTTAAAACCACTTTAATTAGCACTAGGGGCCGACTTCTCAATTAGAACCATATAAACATGGTTTGACCAATAAACAATAGGGAATTTGGTCATACATAAGTCCTGACATGATCAATCCACAAAAGGGGATTGATCTATATAATAATAACTCAATTACAATTAAAATATTCTTCGTAGTTACAATATTTCAACATCATCTCCAGGATGCAAAGCCAAGGAGAAAACATGAGAAGAGAAACAATAAATATGATCTTTTTAGGAAAGGGAAAACTAAGAGGTCGGCTTAAAACCCTAAAATTAATAAATTAATAAAAGTATTAGGTGGGAAGCCCTAAAATATAGTACTAAGGAAATATAAACCTTAGATTTATTAAGGTTAGTGCTAAGAAAAACCCTTGTAATATTAATAATATTATTAAAATTAGTATTATTAATAAAGTATTAAAGCCTTAGAAATATTAATATTAGTATTATTAGTATTAGAATTAATAATATTAAAGTTATTAATAATGGTATTTAGCAAAAAAAATAATAATAGTGGTAGTAAGTCTAAACCCTAAACCCTTAAAAGTTATGGATACCATTAATGCTAGCAATATTTAAACCCTACTTTTAATGCTAGTAATAAATTATTAGTCTAATTAGTATTATTAAACTTATCGGTATTGTGAAGGTTAAGGATAAGCCATGATATTAATAAAATTAAGATAAAAATAGAGCAAAGTTACAAAAGATAAGGACAAACCCTAGGACAAAAGACAAAAACAAAAGCAAAGAAAAAGGATCCAAGGAGAACAAGAGAAAACTTGACTATACTTACCTATTATTACTGTGGTGGATCAAGGCGATAGAATTCTTGTTGTTCTCTAGACCATAGTCTCTATTCAGGTTGTTGGGATGCTTGATGATTTATATTTGCTTCCTTGATCCGACGCTTTAAAAGGTGATCTTCTTTTGCTAGAATTTTTGTGTCTTCTAGGAGCACATGGTGTTTAGCTGAGAGAGAGTGTTCCACTAATGTTGAGGTGCGAGTACGTTCATTTTTTATTTCATCTCCATGTTCTTTAATCCTAACCTAAAAGGAGCAACATGTTTCTCCAATTTAACATTTTCCGCATGAGCACTCTATTTTATATACTCCTTTGTACGTTCGATGGTCAAGGTTGTCTTTCACAAATCTCATTTTTTGTTTAACAGTCTCTGGTGGCCTGAAAGAGGTTTTTATTTCTTTCTTACTTAATACCTTGGAAATATTATCAGTAACTCCTTGAATGTAAGGAAGGTAAGGAGTCATACCATGGGAATGGTTATTCATGGATTGAGGTCTATTTCTTGTTCTTTATATGTATTTTCTCTTTGGATTCTTAATGTTTTTGTCCTTGTAACCTATGCTCTTGAATACCTTTGAGAGGTGATTGTTTTCATGATCTAGGTGCTCTTCATCATATATTGTAATAGCCCTTGTGGCTAGGGTGTTAAGAACCCCTATTTTCTAGGTGGGATGATGATGAGAGATTGCATGAAGATATTTTTCTGTGTGGGTCTTTTCCCTATAGACTGCATGTCCTAGGTTCCCATCTTCTTTCCTTTTGATTAGAACATATAGAAATTGAATGTTTCTTTTATATTCAAGTTCCATTTTGAATTTAATATCTGTTCAAATACCATTCAGATGTTGAAATAATTTCTCAAGCTATTCTTTCCCATGGGGCCATAACACATTAGTGTCATCAATAAATCTCATCCATCTTAATGGTTTCAAGGGGTAAGTGTCCATGACTTTATTCTCAAAGTTCTCCATGAAAAGATTAGCAACAATGGGAGAAAGTGGAGATCCCATTGCTACGTCGCTTGTTTGTTCGTAAAATTCTCCTTAATAGCTAAAGAATCTCGAACGTGGACAAACTTCAACTCGTTTTTCTATTTCAGGGCCAGTCACTTCTTTGACGATTTGGATTTCTTCATCAAGTGGAATTTTCGTGAAGAGAGACACACAATCAAAGCTGATGACGATCTCTTCAGGTTTCACCTTCTTGTTTTTTATAATCTTGACGAATTCATTTGAGTTCTTGATGAAGGAGTCTGTGTGGCCTACTAGGGGGCGATAAGTTTTTCTACATGTTTGGATAGTTCATAGGTGGGTGACCCAATTGTATTGACGATAGGTATAAGTCGGATGGCATCTTTGTGGATTTTAGGTAACCCATAGATTCTGGGAGTAATCTCACTCTTTCGAAGTAGTCATTTTTTGGTTATTTCATCTAGGATAGATTCCTAAATGGCCTTTTTTACTTATCTTGTTATCCTATTAATTGGATTACTGGTTAGATTCCTATAACTACCGCTCTGAGAGAGGTGTTCAACCATTTTTGAATTATAATCTATTTGGTTCATAACTACAGTGGCTCTGCCTTTATCAACTCTTAGTATGGCTAGATCCTTATTGTCTCTGAGGTTTCTTAGGGCATGTATTTCTTTTGTGATAATATTACTCTTAGTGGGTTTTGATCACCTAAGAATGACGACACAATATTTCCTAATATTATCCTTGTCTTCATCATCTAGGATTTTGATACTCTCCTCAATGCAACAAATTATACTCTCAAATGAAATGGAAGTGGGGGAAACCACAAAATTTATGCCTTTCTCAAGAACACTGAGCTTGACTTCTTCTAGTGTATGTGAGGAGAGGTTGACAACTTTATTCAAATTTGTGTTGTTATTTTTTGGAATGCACACGTTTTTTCTATTTATTAACCGATCTACCTTCATATTTTTGTTTTTTACACGTCTCTTGGTTCTCTTTATCAACTTTTAATGTAGAAATCGCGTCGAGGATTGTCTAGAGGTCTAGACGTATGGTGTGTGTGAGCTTCAAGTGCAGGTTTAATGCTGATTTGGATAGGTTGTGTAGGGCGATTCTTGTCCTTCTAATTTCATCTCTAACTAAGGAAATACGTAGTCTATGAAGCGTTGCATTGTTCCACTTGTTTTTAATTTTATGATTGATGCATGCAAACTTAGGTAAGATATTTTTATCCTTACATGCTTTCAATAATTCTAAAGTTGCCACTCTTCTTTGAATTTTCACTCTGAGTTTTTCCAAAACTCGTATTTCATCCAAAATTTCCCTTTCGTACAGGGAAATAATCTGAATATTAATATTTATATGGTGATTGTTTTCAAAGTTGTTTGGATAATCCACAAGATTAACAATTTTTTGTCGACATTTCAGATCCATATTAGGATCCATCTTCGGGACGCAAAGCCAAGGAGAAAATACGAGAAGAGAAATAATAAATATCATCTTGTTAGGAAAGGAAAAACTAAATGGTCGGCTTAAAACCCTAAAATTAGTCAATTAATAAATTAGTAAAAGTATTAGATAGGAAGCCCTAAAAATATAATACTAAGGAAATATAAACCTTAGATTTATTAAGGTTAGTACTAAGAAAAACCCTAGTATTATTAATAATATTATTAAAATTAGTATTATTAATAAAGTATTAAAACTTCAGAAATATTAATGTTAGTATTATTAGTACTAGAATTAATAATATTAAGGTTATGAATAATGGTATTTATAAAAAACTATAATAATAGTGGTACTAAGTCTAAACCCTTAAAATTGATGGCTAACATTAATGATAGTAATATTTAAACGCTACTTTTAATGCTAGTGATAAAGTATTAGTCTTATAACTACCGCTCTCTTAGTTTTCCCTTTTCTAACAAGATGATATTTATTGTTTCACTTCTCATATTTTCTCCTTGGCTTTGCATCCTAAAGCCGAATCCTAATATGATTATAAAATGTCAACAAACAATCGTTAATACTTTGGATTATCTGAACAACTATGAAAACAATCACAACATAAATCTTAATAATATTATAGTCACTTGGTGGTATTATTACCCGCAATATGGTAGGATATCCTACCATCACCTCAATTTTCATGGCCCTTTCTAGGGCTTCTCCCAATGTAGTTATCAGTTGTTGGGTTAATGGAACCCAAGTTAATGGTAAAAGTCTCTGAATGAACCATTCTCACTGCTGGTCTTCGTGAATAGGGTTGGAAAATTTCCCCATCGCATCTTTGAATCTTTGGTTATACTCCCAAGAAGATTCCCCATATCTCTGTTTGATCTCTTGCAACTCAAATAGGGCCTACTATTTTGACCGAGGTAAATGGAATTCAGTTCTCGAAGGTTACCAATAAAGGCTCCGCTGTAGTCTAGTAGCATTGGCATAATCAAACTTCCGGAAGGGAAGGAGGTCTCACTCGAAGAGAAACCGAGAATTTTGTGTAATAAAGTGAATTAAAGAGGACACACCATCAAGTCCAGCACATTACAATACCATTCCACACTTAAATGTAAAGATTCCATAACATTAAAACACGTAGACCAGTAAAAGAATTGAACAGTCCAAGTTGTGCAACATTAAAGTAAACCCATACATCAAATAAGGTTATTTAAACAGTAACACAACTAACAATTATGTAGAATAGAAAATATTACACGAGAAATACACTATGCATTCATTGACATAATGAAAAATTTATGGGTGCCCAAATAATCTGGCATATATTATCTGATCACAGTTAATTATACATGGAAGAAATCCCTTTATATCCATACTTATACAAGTGAATCAGTAATGAGATATCCGATCTCAACTTTCAAACTATGCTCAGTTGCAGTTCATGCTTAGTAATGCTCAATAACAACAAAAACCTAGAAACCCCACAATAACATAACAACAATAGTAGAACCCCCAACACGTTACATAGCTCTACGCTTTATGTATTTTCCATAAAAAATTATTTACTTCTCAAATATTCCATTGTTCTTTATTGATTTTGTTTCATTTTGGCATGTACTCGAAGTTTCTGGTTCTTTCTGCTGATTTTTTCCAGCTAAATAGTGACTATTTTCCCGGCTGGCACATTGGCGCATAACTTTTCACCACTTGGATCCACTATTCTCATGCTATATTGTTGCGAAAAACCTTTATAAGTCTGAAAAACTTGGAGGTATTCAAAACAAAGGGCCTAACAAAACCAAGATTAACATTGCAATAAATATAAGCATATCATAAACCTCATAGTATCACAATGTGACATAATATTGAAATCAATCTCTTAATGTCATAATGCAACATAACTATTGATGAGTGTTGCAATGCAACATAATCATTGAGGAATATAGAAATTTGACATAAGAAAACCAAGATGAATATATAGCCACATGATTTCTATAGTATATTTTGGAACTAACAACATGATTAACACAAAGCTAAAGCCATAGACAAAATACATGAAAACTAGGACTCACTCAATACACATAATTGTCAAAAGTACTACATTACTTTTTGGAATTGTTTAATATCATTTAAAATAAAAATCACCAACAAAATTATCTATTCAAAAATTTCTTCAATTTTTTAAATATAAAATTAATCAATTTTTTAGTAACCTAAAATCTTAAACCACTTATATTTTTTTGTTTTAATTATATGACTTAATGGTTAAGTGGGCCTAATGGTTAAGAACATGTGTTTCCTCTTAAGAGGTCACAGGTTCAAATCCAGAGGGGGGTAGGGTATGTATACCTTCGTAGACTTTACTAGTCAAATCACCGGGCAGAGGGGGGTCCCTTGTCCCACAAACAAGGGCGTCTCATACACCAATTTGGTGTGCTGGCTTGGTCGTGACCTTAAAAATAGATAATAATAATAATAATAATAATAATAATAATAATAATAATAATAATAATAATAATAATAATAATAATAATAATAACGACAATATGATTTTAAGGTCACAACCAAGTCAGACACCAAATTAGTGTATGAGACCCTTTTGTTTGTGGGACAAAAGACCCTCTTCATACAAAGATTTGACTACTAAAATCTACAAATGTATACATACTCTACCCTCCTTGAATTTGAACTTATAATATTTATTTAAATCGATAAGCATATAAAATATAGGCTAAGTTTTAAAATATAAACCATCCATCCTCTCACCCCAAAGCCATCCCACCTCTTTTGGTTTTTCATCAAATCGTATCATTGGTTTTTGTCTTAGCTTTATATAACTAGAGTTGCATGGCAACGTATACCTGTTGCTATGCAAGTATAATAAAACCAGAAAAGATGTCCCCCACGCGTGAAATCAATAAAGTGACATTGATTTCGAGATATCCGTCACCAACCCTGCAATAAGGGGTCAAAATCAACAACAAATGAGATGTAAGATAAATAATTTTAAATAATTCAAAAAAATATATAAAATCGAGTGGTAATGTCATAGTTTAGAAAACCTCACAGAGTTTTTGGTCAATGATAGACTAATAGTTGCTCAACCATGTATCGATTGCTATATACCATGCCAGGGCGACAGGTATAATAATAGGACTGGAGGGCGACACTAGACAAACCTTGAATGTTTTCTATTTTACTTATCGTATATTTGATTTCACTGAACTTCGATTTTTTGGTCACTTACCTTAGATTTCTATAAGAAAATGGGAGTAAGTTTTCTATAAGAAAATGGGAGTAAGTGTGACTTTATTCATCTTAAATTTTGATTTGATATGTTTGTATTATTTAACAAAATTAAATATAGGAACAATGTTTAAGATGTTTTTTTAATAGTTTTATGATTTTCATGTTTAAATTTTCATCAAATAAGGATATTATGATCTGTAATTTTTTATTATATTTATTATTATTATTATAATAATAATTTAATTTTAAGGTTACAATTAAGTTAGACAAAAAATTAGTGTATGATACCTTCTTGTTTATGGGACAATGGATCCTCTCTGCGCAATGAATTGACTGCTAAATTCTACAGAGGTATACATACCCTACCCCCTCTAGATTTGAACTTATACTCTCTTAGGAAGAAACACATGTTCTTAACCATTAAGCCCATCAAGTCTATTATAAAATTTAGTTAGTTCATTGTTACAATAATTTTATAATTAACATAGTCAATTTTTCACATATCACAATTACTCTATGGTTCAATATTCCTTATAAAAAAAAAAAAATTATTTTTCTCAAATAACAATAAATATAATCATATAATATGAGTTATCAAACCGTAATAAAATATACAAATGATTTTTTATTATGGTGATATTTTATTATGGTGATATGGTGATAAATGAAAATAATAAATAAATATATATATATATAAGGATGATGAGCATATACCAATCACATAAGCTCATTATATAGGATGGTGATATAATCTTATGTGATTGGTATATGCTCATCATCCTTTTATATATATATATATATATATATATATATATATATATATATATAAGGATGATGAGCATATACCAATCACATAAGATTATATCTTAATTATTTCACGACAACTTTCTTAATATATCAATATTATTTTCAAAATACATCATACTTGTTATGTATTAATATATAAGGTATTTTCTTTCATTTTCATTTATTCCATTTATAAAAGAGGGATTTTTATTTAATACGAAAACTATCTCCTTTAAGAAAGTATTAGAAAATTACTTTCTATAACTAATAATTTTTATTTAATTAGATTTATAAACATAGGAATTATTCACTCACAACGTAGTAGATTCCAGACAGAGTATGATAAAAAAATGGAAATGGTGGAGCCGTGCCACACACAAGCATCACAACATATAGTGCGCAAAATAGAAATGGTGGAGCCCCTACGCACACATATGAGCCAACCCGTGGCCATTGAGGAAGAACTATGTGTATATTATCATCCCTTCAATGTTTTCAAAGTTGATAACATGCCTTTATTGTCATAAACAATAAATCATTGTCAACCATATTCAAATATGATTAAGAAAAGTTAACCAATGATGAATGTAGCAATTTAACATAAGTAAGTTAAGATGAATGTCACAATGCAACATTATCGTTAACAAATGTTCCATCCAACATAACTTTTAATGAACATTGTATTGTGATATAATTCATGATGAATGCCAAAATAAAACATAATCATTAAGAAACATAATATGTCTATATAGGTCAACCCAGATGAACATTTCAATAGATACCACCATATTATAAACCTATCAGTGTCATAATGCCACTTAATATTGAATTCAACCTCATAGTGTCATAATGCAATGTAACCCTTGAGAAATGTAGAAATTTGGCATGAGTTAGCTAAAATGAAAGTTACAATGAGACAATACCATTGATGAATGTCACAATCAACCATAATCGTTAAGGAATGTTACAACACAACATAATTTGGATGAACAATGCAATGTGGCATAACCATTAACAAAAACAAAATGTCAACATAAGTCAACCAAGATGGACATTGAAATAGATACTACCATACTATAAACTTATCAATGTCCCACATGACATAATATTTAATTCAACCTCTTGATGTCATAATGCAACATAAACCTTGAGAAATGTAGCAATCCTGATGTAAGTCAACGAAGATGAATATTGCATTGTGACATAACCATTGAGGAATGTCATAATCCAACATAACCCTTGAGGAATATCACAATGTGACATAACCCTTGATGAACGTTGATATGCATATATTAAGCATGTTAAAAATGCAGTTGACCTCTTAATGTCATAATTCCACATAGCCATTGATAAACACCACAATGCAACATAGCCATTGATGAATGTAGCAATTCAACATATGTTGGTGAAGATGAATTTCATAAATGTGAAATAACCATTTATGGATGTTTCACTCCTCAATAACCCTTGAGGGATGTTGCAATATGACACAACCATTGATGAACGACATAATGTGACATAACCATTGAGGAACATAGTAATTTGACATACTTCAATCATCACAAGTAAACCATCATTAACCATGGTCAAATATAGTCAACCAATGTCAACCAAAATCATCCATAGTCATACATCATCAATTATTGTCATTTATAATCAAACATAGTTAAACATGGTCAACTATCGCCAACCATGAGTATTCATGGTCAACCAAACTCCACATAATCAAACACCCCTAAACATAAATAAATTATGCATTGATTAACTTTGTTATTTACCTATCTGCTAGCTAAAATGCATAATCAAGTTAAGGATGGCATTTAGACATGGTCAAATATAGTGCACCATGGTCAAGCATAATTAACATTATCAAACATTATAATGCACCATTTCATACTTTTACTATGAATATATTGTAGGAACTGAATATAACCTTTGAGGAACATCATAATCCAACATAAGAAAGGAATGTTGTAGTGTGACATAATACTTGATGAACATTGCAATGTGGCATAACCATTGAAGAACATAACAATTCAACATAGGTTTACCAAGATAAATGTCATGATGGCACATAACCATTTAGGAACGTTGAAATCCAACATATCCCTTAAGGATTGTCACAATGTGACATAACAGTTGATGAAAATCACATTGCAACAAAACCATTGATNAACAATTCAACATAGGTTTACCAAGATAAATGTCATGATGGCACATAACCATTTAGGAACGTTGAAATCCAACATATCCCTTAAGGATTGTCACAATGTGACATAACAGTTGATGAAAATCACATTGCAACAAAACCATTGATGAACATATCAATTCAACATAACTTAATGATGATCAACTATAGTCAGCTATGGTCAACCAAAATCAGTTATAGTCAAATATGGTTAAACAAGTCAAACATCATTAAATGTAAATCAATTATGCATTCATTGACTTTGTTGTTCACCCATGACATGGACCAAACACACAATCAAGTTAAGAATGATTTTTAAAAATGGTTATCTATATCTAACCATGGCCAACCAAAATTAACCATAGTCAAACATGGAAAACCAAATTCAACCATATTTGACCAGAGTCAACCATAATCAAACATGATCAATGAATGTTAACCATATTCATCCCTTATTAACGATAGTGAAAAATAGTAAACTATAGTCAAACATGGTCAACCATAGTGATCCATATGGATATCAGTGGCCACACACCTTTTCCAACTAGCTCAAAACAGTTTTCTGACAATTTTGGCAATTTACTATTTTTAGCAGTTTTAACTTTCGGGGCCATTTTGAGGGCCTAAATGAAGGTTTTTTGGGATCGATCTCCTCAATTATAGCTAAAGGCATCATTGAGCCCCCAAAATGAATCTCCTCGATGATACCTTTCCAACGGGCTATCACATGCCTAAAACAGAGATCGTATGTAAACGTTATGACCTCGGGAAGTTGATGTACTAACTTACCCAAACGGGGCCCACATGACTTTTGGCGCTTCATCTCCTAGGGTTAGGTTTTTGGATGTCTAGGGTTTTTGGCATTCTTGCTTATTGTAAAAAGGCCTTCAGAGCCTCATTGTAACCTTCTTTTTGCGAATGCACATTGTCATCACATCTCTTCTCAGAGATAGGCCGCCACCATTCCAGCAAGCTTGTTTCCACTGCATTTTACAGTTTCATCTTATTTCGTTATTGAATAGAAAACCAATTTTACTGTATCTCTGTTATTTTGTGTTAAGCACCTGTTAACAATCTGTATTCATTTCGTTTTTCTCATAAAATCCGGATCACATAGTCACCCATAGTCACCCTTGTTAAATCATAACCAAATATGGTCAAGTATAGTCAACTATATTCAAACATGTGAACATTGGTTAACAATGGTCAAACATAATCAACTATGGTCAAATTATTATTAAGAATGGTTGAATATGTTGAACCATTACCAACCATATTAAATATGGTTAACCATAGTCAAGTAGGGTCAAACATGGTCAAACATAGTCATCTATCGTCAACCATAGTGAAACATGGTCAACCAATTTCAACCATAGTCGAACATAATGAACCAAATTCAACGATAATCAAACATGGTTAAACATAGTCAAACATCACTAAACATAAAACAATTATGTGTTTAATGACTTTTCTATTTACCCATCCAATGTCCCTAGTGCACAATCAAGTTAAGGATGGGCCTTAAACATGATCAACTATAATTAACTATAGTTAACCATAGTCAACCAAAGTTGACAATAGTCAAACACGATCAACAAATGTTAATCATATTCAACATTTACTAAGCATAGTGAAACATAGAAAACCATAATAAAATGTGGTCTACCATAGTCACCCTTGTTTGATCGTAGTCGACCATGGTCAAACATGGTCGACCATAGTCAACTATAATCAAAATTGCGAACCATGGTTAATGATGGTCAAACATAATCAACCATGGTCTTCCCATTATTAACCATAGCCAAAGATGTTGAACCATTGGCATCTCTCTTAAACATGGTTAACCATAGTCAACCATAGGAAAAAATGGTCAAACATAGCCAACTATCGTCAACCATAGTCGAACATGGTTAACTAAAGTCAACAATTGTCTAACATGATCAACCAAAATCTACTATAGTTAAGCCAACCATCTTAAACATGGTTGACCATAGTAAAATGTAGCCAACAATCATCAAGTAGAGTCAAACGTGGTCAACCAAATTCAACCTTAGTTAAACATGATTAACCAAATTCAACCAAATTCAACCATTGTTAACCATAATGAAGCCTAGTCAACCATAGTCTTCTATATTCACTCTTGTTCAACTATAATTAACCATGGTTAAACATGGTTGACCACAATCAATGATAATCAAATGTTTCAACCATGGTTAATAATGGTCGAAAATAATCAACCATAGTGAAACCATCATTAACGATAGTAAAACATAGTCAACCATGGTAAATATGGTCAACCATAGTCAATCATTCTCAACTATAGTCACACTATAGTCAACCATGGTGATCCAGATTATTTTTGGCACGAAATGAGAGTGGAGATATAATAAAGAAATTTACAAAGATGTATCAGATATCCACCAATATAACAGAAATATATCAGAGATATAAACACATAGATACAATAATACACAATTTCTATTAATGAGCGAAATGTACAGAGTATAAACATACAGAGTGAATGAACTCGCTAGAATGGTGGCAGCTTATCTCTGAGAAGAGATGTGATGGCTATGCTCATTCGAACAAAGATTATTGTTACAATGAGTCTCCAAAGGCCTTTTAAAGATAAATAAAATGCAAAACCCTAACCCTGGAAGATGAAAAACCAACAGTTTTGTGGGCCCCGTTTTGGGTAGTTTGGTGTATCAACTTCATGGGGGAATAACTTTGGCATACGATATCCTTTGTGGGCACATGATATCTCATTGGAAAGGTATAGTCGATGAGATTCATTTTGGTGGTTTAATTAAAGGATTTGACTATCATTGAGGTTCTCTATCCTAAAAAAGATTCACTTAGGCCCTCAAAATAGCCCCGGAAGTTTAAGAACTGAAAAACTGCTAAAAATAGTAAACTGGCAGAAGAATGTTTTGAGATAGTTGCAACATGTGGGTGGCCACCAATATCCACCTTGATCAATCCTCCCTCATTAAGAAGCAATGTTCTCCATTGCGTTGAGTGCCTTGGGGAGAGGGAAAAGCGTTTGATGAATCTGCATCTTGATGAGTTATTTTCCCCGCCGAAGAAGTTGTGCTACTTAGTTTGTTGAAGGTTGTCACGAACCTATGGCTGGAAGGATTGGACCTTTCTAACCAGTCTGGCTACATGAGATGACTGTGTTCATAACGAATCCTTGCACTTTTATTCAATCTTTTCTACCTTCTTCTGCTGGACAAAAGGTGCTTGGACTAAGGCTGTAGTGGTTGCGATGTTCTTCTTTTCACCTTTTGAACAAAATATGAAGAAGATGAATTTTGTAGTATGAAATAATACCTTGTGGCACTGTTTAGGTGGGACAATAGTTGGAACTACCTTTGGTATCCTTTAGAGATGTAATAATGATACTACGGGGTCGAGACTCATAAATAACATGGCGCTTACACATATATGGCTGGCCCAATAGAATATCACAAACATCTAGTGGGGAAAAATCACATAATACTTCATCCTTGAAGGGTTAGATGTCTTATGAAAATCGACACTTTTGGCTGACATGGAGGTATCATCCCTGGCAAAGCCACCTGATATTGTATGGATGTAGGTGTGGTGTTTTCAACAATCCCAACTATTTGATGACCTCTACTGAAATGAGGTTCTTCTGGATTACACTATCAACAATAAAATGCAGCGGGGTCCCCTTAACCCACATCTATTAATGAAAAAGGTGCTCCCCCTCTTCAGGATCTACTGGTTCTTCTGGTTGAATTGTTGCGATCGTGACAGTAACAGTGGGGTCTGCATCAATGATCTGTCTTTTTCCATTATTTTCTGAATCAAATTCTAAATCAGGGTTCGACTCATCTTTGATTTATGCCACCAATGATTGTTTTGAGCAACATTCATCGGTGTTGTGCTAGGGGATTTTGTGGATGTCGCACCACTTCCTAGTGTCATTCTTCATCTTTCCCTTACCCTTCTTTTATTGTGGCTTGGACTGGTTTTCTGGAGGATGTTTGTTAGGGCCATCTTTATCATTCTTTGGTTGTTGCAGATTTGTATACCCAAACTCCAGTTTGTTCTGGTGCCTAAATTTCTACTCGATTTTGACATCATATCGATAGGCATCTCCCAGTGATGATATGTCTAGGAAATCCATTTTTTTTTTGATGTACCTATGCAGAGCCCCATGGTATTTCAGAACCAGATGCCACTCAGAGTCTTTGATACCCATCTTGGTGCACAAGGTATGGAAATTATTTGTGAACTCCGACACGATTTGGCCCCTCTCTTGTTGTAGTGTGGTCCATCTCATGTACTAGTCTTCATAGTTACCAACAAGGTAATACTACTCCTTAACCGCATCCACAAAAAATAACTAAGTGGGCTCGGCCCCATATAATATAGACTCCTCTATGGAACTTTTCCCCTAGTGACTTTCCCATCAATGTTTGACATAGGAGAGATCCTTAAGGAGTGCGATGGTGATATTTTCCATGTCGGCAAAATTGTGAACAAAGAAATAACCTTCTAGCAGATTTAACCATTTTTATAGGGCATCCACATTGATTTGACATTCAAATACGAGAATATCAAAATTCACTTGTAACTTGAAAGGAGAGGTGCCTCCAAAGTGTCCTCTTTATGAATATGTGTCTGTTGTTACTGAAAGGCGTTGAAGGATGTGGGAAACATTCTCCATCATTTCGTCTCTTTATCGCGTGAGATCTTTGTCAAACAATAAATTAATAGAATCGTCTGCTCTGTTGTTTTTATTTTATTCCACCATGGAGGGTTTCTTAGGGGTGCGAGAGAGATTTTCCTCAAGAGAGACAAACTCAAGACCCAACTTTCTATACTTGGACCTCGTCAGGGACATGCACTGAAAAAAATGATCAAGAGTAGCCTGCTTTGATACCATTGATCCAGATTATTTTTGGCACGAAATGAGAGTGGAGATATGATAAATAAATCTACATAGATATATTAGATATCCACTAATATAATATAAATATATCAGAGATATAAACACATAGATACAATAATACACAATTTATATTAATGAGTGAAATGTACAGAACTGTAAAAATACAGAGTGAATGAACTCGCTAGAATGGTGGTAGCTTATCTCTGAGAAGAGATGTGATGGATACACTCATTCGAAAGAATATGATTATTACAATGAAGCTTCCAAGGCCTTTTTAACATAAACAAAATCCAAAACCCTAACCCCGAAAGATGAAAAGCCAACGGTTTTGTGGACCTTGTTTTGGGTAGTTTGGTGTATCAACTTCATGTGGGCGTAACGTTGGCACATGATCTCTGTTTGGGGAGCACGATAGCTTGTTGGAAAGGTGTCATCGAGGAGATTCATTTTGGGGGCTCAATCATAGCCTTTGTTTATCTTTAAAGTGATATATCCCGAAAAACTTCATTTAGGCCCTCAAAATTTCTCTGAAAGTTTAGGAACCGAAAAACTGCTAAAAATAGTAAATTTTCATAAGACTATTTTGAGCCAGTTGGAATAGGTGGGTGCCCACCGATATCCAACTGGATCTCATGGCTAACCAAAATTGACCAAAATCAATGAGACAACCCTTGATGAATGTTGCAATGCAACATAAGCATTGGAAAACATAGCAATTCGACATAAGTTAGCCAACGAGAACTATACAATAAACTATACATTATTGTTTTATTTTTATATTATTATTGTAATACAATTTATCAATAATATAGTTAACCAAATCAACATAAATTTAATATAATCTATATAGAATCAAAATAATTTTATTATCTTATGGGATCACATATTATTATAATAAAATATTAAAAATTAATACAACTATAGTATCTCATGTATTAATATAATTAATACATGACCCATAAAGACATTTTTTTAAATGAAATTCATATCCCTAGAAACCCATTGGGCACTTCTCCTCAGTTTGAGGATGGTAGCCATGTTAAATCGGTCGGTTGTAGTAACTAGTTTTGAAAATAGAACCAGGTGGGGACATTAAGTAAGACCCACAATATTCATGGAGGTAGCTAGCTCAAGGACTTGACCTCATGACCTCTTGTTTGTTATTCATAGGACTTAACCACTCTGACACATACAAACATATATAATAATTAAGATTAATATGATGCTAATGTTAAACCATATTAAACTAAATACAATTATACACATATAATCATTTAAGTGATATTCATAATTATAAGAATATAATAACTACTTAAATTTTCTTGGCTACATAAATATTCTATAATTATAAAAACATGAATAATATATATATTGATATAGTTTATTATAACTAAAATTAACATTGAAAGTATTACAATATATAATTTAATTTAATATTGTAATATTATTTATTAGTATTATAATAAACTGCATGAACATTTATTTTATACGCGTAGTCTAAACGTTCAACGTTTTGAGATTTTTACAAACATATTTTCCGATCAATTTTACTCGAAATCCGACCACAAATTGTTGGAACTCTAGATTTGAGTGATTGAGTCTGTATAATTTGAGTGCCATGATGGTTTTTCAGGGTGTTGAATCCATTTATACATTCAAAAATGCAATTCAAATATAATTAATACATTATCCATAAAGACATATAATATTAATTTATAATAATTAATATTAATATGGTGCATTGAACCATACCAAGACCATAGTCAATGATAGTCAAATGTGACAATCATGGCTAACGATGGTGAAACATAATCAACCATGGTCAAACCATCATTAACCATAGTAAAAAATTGTGAAGCATAGTCAACCATAATCTACCAACCAGAGTCATCCATGGTCAACCAAATCATAAAACTCAATGAGACATAACCATGGATGGCATAACAATTCAACACAAATTTTCCAACATGAACCATACCATAAACTATATATCATTGTTTTGTTTTTCTATAATATTGTAATACCATTTTTCAATAATATAGTAAACCACATGTGTTGAATTATTGAGAGGGGGGGTGAATCAGTAATAGAGCAATTATAATCCTTTTTAACCAAATAATCCAAGTGTTATATCAATGTAAAGTTATCATCCAATAATGAGAAATGAACAAATGAACAATCATACACATACACAGTACACCAGTGTTTTACGTGGAAACCCAAAGCGGGAGAAAACCACATAATGTTTTTTCTTATATGTCTTGAAGAATTACATTCATTGGAAGCACCAACTTCCTTTGTTTTCCAGCTGCAACTGGAAGGAGGCTCCAACCCCCCAGTTTCTCACGTTAAAAATTGAGGGAAGCTCCAACTCCCCAATTCTCTGGCTACAACCAAAAGGAGGCTACAACCGGAAGGTGGCTACAACCACCTGTCCTTGCCCCGTCCAACCGCCCTGAAGTAGAAGTAAAATGATGGAACCACTGTCACACTGTCACTATGAGATATAATGTTGTAAACCTGTACCAATAAACTTGAACCATGCATCAACCTGTACTGTAAACAAGTGAAACAACCATACACCAACCTATACCAACCAACCTATAGTAAACCAATATCATAAACAAGTGCATCCAACCATGTACCAAGTATGTACCAATCATGTGTAGACTAGTCATCAACTATAACTCATCAATATGTACCAACATCATCAACTGTACACCTCATGTATGTGCCAACTCATCAACTACTTGTCTCAACCATGTACCCAACATGTACCTCAACCAAAATCCCTCATCAATTTCATCATCCAAATATGATTTGTAACTCTGTAATAGACTTGGTGTATATGATCACATACCTGCAAACCTTCCTTAACTTTAACAACACAAGACTAGCATTTTCATCAAACTTTTCTTTAGTCTCACATGACTAGTTTTGGATTAGTCAACAACCCTAACTTGAAATAATCATAACTATGTACTTGTAATGATAAAGATATGAAAATGATACATAATTTTATTCAATGTGTTTTATGCAATTCCTCTAGGTTTCACTACTTGGAACCTCTCAGAAAAGGAGTTATAGAAAAAATGGCATACCTTGATGAATTCTGGCTTATTCTAGAGAGCGACCTTCTAGAGTGTGCCCCACACAGAATATTTATTGAATTGATCTGAAAATGTTAAAAAGAATACTACAGACTTTACTCTAACCAAAACATTTGTTCTTACTTAATTTGGATCTGTTATGAATAATTTATGACATTTTGACCCGAAACACCTGTTTTAAACTAGTTTAAGGACTAGCCACAAACCCTATTTTCCATGGAGTGTCACTCCAAAAATACACCGACCCAAAAGCTGATTTTTTTACCATGGATACTTGGATATTTTTCCTCAACGGCATAGCAATTTCACGTTCTGAATCATTCTAGAAAAAAAAATTGCGAAAATGGTGAGATGGCCTGTAAATAACATACCTTAGAAAGCATCATCAAAAGAATTTATCCTTGCTTGAATTCTGCCCTTCTTTTCTTCACCTTCCCTCTGAAATTCGGATTAAATATCCTATGGTTACCTTAGAAACCTATATATATTCAATATTCTCGAGTGTGATCTAAAATGAGAGAGCTTTGCCTCTTATTTATACTCTCCAAGTGGCTTCCTTAAAAACATCTTCTAGGTCACTTTGCCCACTTTCCTTATTTTAGGGTTAACCCACTTCTAATTTATCCATTAAAATTATTATTTAAATAATTTATTTTGTATTCACTTTGAATTATAATACACTCATAACTTCACTTTATTATTTACCTTCTAAAATCTCTTAAACCACTTTGACTACTTTGACCTTTTTGGGGCTTCTAGATGATATATGAGGGTCCTCCAACTTCGTAAGGCCATAACTCTCAAACCGTGAGGAGTTTTGTGATTTTCCACATACCACCAGAAATGGAACGACATGAACTATCCTTATAGAATATTATTACCTGCAAATATATCAAAACACATACCATTATCCATCAAACAAACGTGGGTCCAATATCCAAACCTGGGTTCTCCAACTTCTCATGGCCATAACTCTCTAACTGTGAGGAGTTGTGTGACGTTGCACATACCAACATAAATGACATGAAAATAACTATCCATATAGAATAATTTCACTAAACAATTAACTGACCTTCATATCATTATTCCACAAATAAGCATGGGTTCTCTAACCATACTTCTAGGATAACTCAATCTGCAAAGTGTCTTCCCGTGAGGGATTTCACCATAAGGGGACCACTTTGGAGTTCATCCATTTGTACTTATTAGAAACCATGATAACACAATAATGAGTCATATTTACATCAAACAAACTTGTTTCCATTACCCAAACCTTTGTGCTACTGGGCTTTCTTCAAGGATTGACATCAATGACAACCAACCTTAATCAATAATATCTCCCTTTGGAATTGATGGAAACACTCTGATGAAAAAATGAATTTATGTCATGCAATATTGAATTCATATCACTCATGCTCCCCCTAGAAACATGCCTCTGTCCTCTTCATCTCTGTGACCATTTATCCCCCTGGAACCATTCCTTTGTCCTCTGCATCTGATGAATCTCTCCCCCTTTGTTATCAATGGCAAAGGTATATTTCCATCCGAGGATGCTCCCCCTGATTGAATTTTCCTCTTTATGGTTCTTCCTCGTGTACATATAAGGCATATAAGATAAAAATTCAAAAGAATTCATTTTGAGGTAGAAATAACTCTAAGTCTCTGGCGAATATACTCAAAGGCTTCCCGTGGAAGTGGTTTTGTAAAAATGTTTTCCACTTGTTCTTTTGTGCCCACATACTCAACTCTGATGTTGTTTTCTGCAACCTACTCCTATAGAAAGTGATACTTGATTGGAATTTGCTTCATCTTGAAGTGCATCACCGAGTTCTTTGATACACTGATGGCACTTTTATTATCACAATAGATTGGAATGGGCTCATCATACTCAACATGCATATCTGTCAGAATTTTTTTTATCCAAATAACTTGTGTACAAGATGATGTTGTTGCAATATACTCTTCCTCGACTGTAGATAAAGATACTGATGATTGTTTCTTGCTTAGATATGATACTAAAAACTCACCCAATCAGAACGTTTCTCCACTGGTGCTTTGTCGGTCATTAATACAACCTTCCCAATCTGCATCTATGTAGGCAATAAGTGATATATCCTTTTGGATACCATAATCCAAACTCTTTTGTTCCTTTGAGATATCTGAAAATCCTCTTCACTGCTAATACATGTGATTCCTTTGGTGCTACTTGAAATCTTGCCACCTATCCAACTGCCTGCATTACATATGGTCTGGATGCTGTCACATATAGTAGGCTACCAATCATTGACATGTATTGCCTTTGATCTGTATAATTTGAATCATCATATTTTCTCAACTTGCAACTGGTTTGCAATATTCCATTCCGACCCTCTTTAGCATTTATATAATATACTTGGTTTGAGAAATAAAATTTCCTTGGTTGCTTTGACGTATCTGAAATCCCACAAAGAAGGATAGTTCTCCAAGTAACGACATTTCAAATTCATTATGCATATCCTTTGGAAATTTCTGGTTTAACCTGTCATCATCACTACCAAAAATAATATCATCAACATAAACTTCAATTAATAAAATATTACCTTGACTTACCTTGATGTAGAGGTTGTTGTTTTACACTTCCTTTTCTGAACCCTACCTGTTGTAGATACTTATCTAGTCTAGAGTACCATGCTCTAGGAGTCTGTTTTCGACCATACAAGGCCTTCTTTAATTTACACACATAATATGCGTTCTCTGACAACTGAAATCCCTCTGGTTGTTCAATGTAGACATCTTCTTCAAGTTACCCATTCAGAAAAGATGATTTTACTTCCATCTAATACACTTTAATATTTTTGGATCATGTATAAGCTAAAATCAAATGGATTGCTTGCATTCTGGCAACTGGTGAAAATTTCTCTTCAAAGTCGATTCCTTCAATATCTGCATATCCTTTACATACCAATCTAGCTTTGTTCCTTGTAACCTGTCCATCTTCATTCAGTTTATTCCTGAAAACCCATTTTGTTCCGATCACATTCTTATTCTTTGGTCTAGGAACCAATTCCCAAGTGTCATTTTTCTCTATTTGATCCAATTCTTCATCCATGGCCTTATTCCAAAATTCATCCTTGCTGGATTCTTCAAAAAAGTTTGGTTCAATTGTAGATAAGAGCGCTATGTGTGTTTGTTCTGGTGAAAAGATTCTTCTTCTAGTCTCAACTCCTGCATCTTTGTTTCCAATAATCTGATCTGAAGGATGATTCTTCTGTACTCGTCTGCTAGGTATCTTTGGAGACACTTGTTGAATTTTCTCTTCTGTTTCTCTTGGATTCTTGTCATCTTCCTCTTCTACTTATTTTTCATCTTCTGCTTCTTTTTCGAAAGGTTGTTCCATTGATTCATTTTCTTCTTCCTTTGATTCTGGTCTTCCTTTTTCATCAATTGTTATGTTGATGTTTTCCACGACTTTGTTCAATATTAGATTGTAACACTTGTATCCTTTCCTTGTACTTGAGTAACCAACAAGTACTCCTTTGTCCACATGAGAGTCAAACTTTCCCATTCTGCCATCTACTCTCTTGATGTATCATTTGCTTCCAAAAGCTCTGAAGTGCTTCACATTTGTTGGTCTTCCTTTCCATAGCTCGTAGGGAGTTTTGTCAGTGTTTTTTCTGAGCATTACTATGTTTTGAATGTGAACTATTGTATGCACTGGCTATGTCCAAAATATATCTGTCAATTTGGAATCGATTAGCATTGGTCGACCCATTTCATGTATTGTCCTATTCTTTCTTTCAACAACTCCATTTTGTTGAGGTGTCCTAGCAATGGAGAATTGTCTTTTTATTCCATGACTGTTGCAGTAGTCCATAAATTCCTTTGAAGTGAAATCCCCTCCATTATCAGATCTCAAGCATTTGATTTTTGAATCCATTTCTTTTTCAACCATTTCCTTGTAGATATTAATTTTTTCAAAAGCTTATGATGTATTCTTGAGAAAAACAACTGCAGTCATTCTTCTATAATCATCAACTAATAACATAAAGTATTTCTCACCTTTTAAACCCTTTGTTGTAGCTGGTCCAAATAGATCAGTGTGCACAATTTCCATTGGTCTTGTCGTTGAATATTTCTTTGATTTGAACCTGGTCTTTGTTTGCTTTCCTTGTTGACAATGCTTGCATAAAGTGTTGGTTGGTTTCGTGATCTGGGGAATTTCTCCGACTGCTTCTATTTTGTTGACTTTGACAAGGTTATAAAAATGTATGTGACCCATTCTTCTCTACCATAGCCAAATGTCATCTTCCTTTCCTAGACAACACTTTTCATTTCCAAATTCACTTAACATATATATGTTGCTTGAAGTTCTTGTAGTTGTAGTAATCAATTTTCATGAACCTTCTTCTCTTATCCTGAACATTTGACTCACACTTAGAAGATTATGTTTCATATCTTCTACTAGTAGATTATTTTCTGCCTTTGTATTCTTGTTCCCAATTCTGACTGTGTCTTTTCCAATGATTTTAGTTGAATCATCATTTTCGAAGGAGACTGGTCCATCTCTTTCCTTTCTTAATGTAAGAAACCTATATCTATCACCTGTCATGTGTTTTTAACAGCCACTATCAACATACCAACCATGTTTCTTATGCTTAGATTGTAGAGTGAGTGTTCATTATTAATTGCTATATTGATTCTTCTTTCTTATCCATGACCTTTTCTGAGGTTCCTGTCTGTGACTGTTGTTATTATGTTTCGGTTCTCTAGAAGGGTTTGTCATTCTGCAATCTTTGGCATGTGTCCAAAGTTGTTACATTTGTAACATTCCACTTCAGTGCTCAAATATTCAAACCTATTCTTCTTTGTGTTTCACTAGGATTTCTTGGATAACCATTTTGTGTATGACTTTCAAAGTTGTTTATGTTCCTTTTGTTAGCTCTGCAATTCACAGCTTTATGTCCAAAAATATTACATGCATAACATAAACCAAAAAATATAGTTTGATACCTAGGAGTTGAAGATATTTTGAAAGGAGGTTCTCTTATGAATCATTCTTCTTCTTGAGGCCTATCTATCTGTTGTTGATTCTGAAATCTGAATCTTCTTGGTGGAGGAGTGTCCCTGTAATCTTCCTATCCCCTTTGATTGTTTCTGCATAGATTTTTGGATATGTTTCTTGCTCTACTGTTTTGGATCTTGATCCCTATTCTGTCTGATTGTATCCAAGTCCGGACTTGTCAAGATGAGATTTTAGACTGCTGATAATGTCATCCAAAACTTTTGAGTTATTCTGCATATTTTTCTTTTGAATATCCTTTCTTAATGTGACAATCTCTGCTTCCAAATTTCCAATGTTCCTGTCCTTTTCTTCTATCTTTTCTTTGAGTGTTTCTTCAACTATTTTATCTTATTCTATTTGAACCTTCAAATTTGTGATCATTTGTTCTAGTTCTTCAATATCTTATTTCTTTTCTAGTTCCTCTTGTAGTTTCTTGTTTTTCTTCTTTTCTCTTCTGATAACTTCTATGGCACACAACAATTCTTCTCGGCAGTCAACTTCTGAATTTTCAATTTATTCTTCTACATCTTCATATTCTTCTTCGGCTTCTTCATATTATTCTTCGGAGTCTTATTTATCAGAGTCTTCTACTGCCGTGAATATAGCTCTTCATGTCTCATTGTCACCGAATCCATCTTCATCTGATGATGAGATGTCTTCTTTGGTGCATAAGCTTTTCTTGAAAAATTTCTTTGCAGTTCTTTTGCCTTTATATGTTTGTTTTCCTTTTGAGTAACCTTCATCATTTCTCTTTTTCTTATGAGGACATTTTTTATAAAAATGATCAATACCATCACAATTAAAACAAATTAAAGTAAGCTTACCTCTATACCTACTGTCGGTTCCCTTGTTCAGTCTTTTGATGAAGTTGTCCACTTCTTCATTATCTTCCGAGACGTCATTGTTGTTGTTATGTTCTTCTTGTTGCTTTTCCTTATTATTTGATCTTTTGGATGCTTTTAAGGTTTCTTATTTTACATCTGGATTTTGTTGTTTAGTTCTCATTTCATATGATGTGAAGATTCCATGAAGTTCATCCATGCTAATTGATTTTAGATTTTATCTGTCTTCTAGTGATGATATCTTAGGGTTAAATCTTATAGGAAGATATCTTAGTACCTTTTGAACAATTACAGATTCTTTGATTTCTTCTCCCAATCCTATGATTGCATTTACTGTTTCATCGAATCGTAAGAAGTGGGCTTTAATATTCTCATCTTCCCTCATCTTTAGTTGTTCAAACTGACCTTTGTAAGTTTGAAGCTTTGATTATTTGACTTTTGAATCTCCTTCATAAATATTTCGAGGCTTGTCCCAAATATCTTTAGCAGATTTACAATGTGAAACTTTGGTGAATATCATTTCATTGAGACCGTTTAAAAGTGAATTTGTGGCTTTGGAATTATTCTGACCGCGTTTCACTGCTTAGTGATTTGTTGGTGGAACTGTTGGTGTTGTGTATCCATCTACAATTGATTGCCAAATTTCAAATACCTGTGCTTGTATATATGTATTCATCCTTATGCTCCAAAAAGCATACTTCTGTCCATCAAAATATAGTATTCCATTTTTATGCAAATTTTTTCTCTCCATGATTTACCTTTCAGTGGTTAAACTGATTTCTAAAGGAACCTGATCTGATACCAATTGTTGGATTACTGAGAGGGGGGGTGAATAAGTAATAGAGCAATTATAATCCTTTTTAACCAAATAATCCAAGTGTTATATCAATGTATAATTCTCATGCAATAATGGGCAATGAACAAATGAACAATCATACACATACATAGTACACCAGTGTTTTACGTGGAAACCCAAAGCGGGAGAAAACCACAGAATGATTTTTCTTATATGCATTGAAGAATTACATTCATTGGAAGCACCAACTTCCTTTTGTTTCCAGCTGCAACTATAAGGAGGATCCAACCCCCTAGTTTCTCAGGCTACAACCTGAGGGAATCTCCAACTCCCCAATTCTCTAGCTACAACCAGAAGGAGGCTACAACCCCCTATGTTCTCCGGCTACAACCGGAAGGTGGCTACAACCACCTGTCATTGACCTGTCCAACTGCTTTGAAGTAGAAGTAGAATGATGGAACCACTGTCACACTAGCATTGTGAGATATACCATTGTGAACCTGAACCATGCATCAACCATGCATCAACCATGCATCAACCTGTACCTCAACCTGTAATCAACCTGTACCATATACAAGTGCAT
>ML783378.1:354037-376873 GCA_009831015.1 Picea engelmannii | reverse complement strand
CCCGAAGCCATCTCGACTTGTTTAAATTCATCGTGCTCGTAGGCTACCAACCCACTCTTTTCTAATGCAGATGGTGAAATGAAACTATCTGTCGCACCAGAATCAAACAAAATCTTAACATTGATATGATTTAGCATACCTGATGACTCCACCATCGTGGATTGATGTTTGGCCTCACGATTATTAACCGCTGCGTAAATCTTGTGGCTGCTACTTGCTCTCCCCATCGGTGCCTTTCCTTCTCTATGCACGAACCCTGATTGTAACGTTGGGAAGTTGCGTTGGTAATCGGGTCTCCCGTACCCCCAACAGGTAACACGAGATTGAACCTATGCATTGTTATGTGTCTGTCTCTAAAATGAGTTCCTTCCCCTAGAACCCCTGCCCCTACTCGTTGTTCCTTTAGATGGTCGTGGACCTGTCTGCACCGTTGGCGATGAACGAGACGCTACACTCGCTGCCATTGAAATCCCTGCAGCTACTGTCCTTGGCGCGTCTCTGTTACCATATGGAGGTGGCCTTGAGCCCCCTCCCCTAGGAAATATCTTCGGGGCCTTTCCTACGAATCGAGGGCGATGCGGAAATGTCGGTCTTGCACCCCCAGCTAAGTTCATGTGTTCTTCCACGTAACGCACATTTTCCACCGCCTCCGCTACTGAAGACGGCTTCCAAATCCGCACCATAGATCTTATCTTAGGGTTCAATCAACTCATCAATTAATATGTCGTCAACGCAAACTACTAATATTCAGTCAATGTGCAAATCGACTAATATGCAGTCAACGTGGTAGGCAGTAATAATAAGCAAGGACTAATAATAAACAAAGACCTATCAAATGATGAACCAAAAACTATAATAACCAAAGACCTATCACAAAGTTTTCCCGTTAAAAATGGAAAAAACATAAAAATACTTAACAATTCTAAGCTTGGGAATGAAAAGGCCATATCCTTAATTTACTACATACAAAATATATGAAAAAAAATAAGAATAAAAATGTTTTACTTTCACAACCCAAAATAGTGCGTAAGATTGTAAAAAAAAATTAATAAAAACTATTTTTTTTTTAGTAAATAGTAAATAACTATTAAAAATAGTATTATTGTCCATTTTTGGCACTAATGCGTGCAACATATTGAACTCAACATAGTACGAATGTCTCATCTGGAAGTCATCATTCATTTTCACAAGGGCAAATGTAGATTTATATTTGATTGTGTGGTGTTTCTTCTCTAAGTTCCACAACATGAATGAAAAGAATAGGCTCTCATGATTACAACAATTAAAAATAGAAAACTCTAATATGGAATGCACAAATTAGAGCATAATGAAAAAAAAAAATGTGTCATGATTACAGCAAGGAAAAATAGAAACTCTAATATGAATGAACAAATTAGAGCATAATGATTTAAAAAAAAAAAAAGTTCAACTATATTTTTTTTTTGGCATTCCAAGAGGCTCGAAGTAAGGGGATCCCCAAAGATTATAAAAACAAAATATTATTGATCATATTAAAGAAGCGCTATCCCAATCCTAAATCTCAAAATATTTCAAATTTGAAAGAACGCGCATCATTTCAAAAATGACCAGGAATCTCCAATAAACTAAAACACAAACAACGTTGCCTTACTGTTATGCTTCATAGAAACCCAAACAAATGAATAGAAGTGATGAGAGTTGTAGAATAGCAGAGATAAGACCAGAAAAACAAAAGATAACGAGAAACTTTAAAAATTAATGAGCCCAGGTGTGTTTGTGCTTATGTGTTCTAAAAAAAAAACCTAATTCTTCTCCCTAATATTTGAAGGTAATAATGTTTATTTTCATTAACGCCCTCTGGATGCTAATTTTGTATATGAACTGATGAACCGATCGAGCGAAATGCTGATCAAAATTCCTCCCAACATCTGTGGTTGCAAAATATCTATGCCGTAAATGGTTTTGGCTTGAAACCCTCACCATGCTAAAAGCGATTTTCCTACTTTCGATTGTTTGTGTATGTGATTGGAAAAGGAGAAAATGCATGTGATCATTTGCGGCAACAGATTATTAAAACCCGTACATCCATCCGCAAGACAACACCAAGACGAGAGGGGCACGACAGGCCAAAACAACCATGCACGACTCTCCCACAAAAAGGAAACCAAATTATTATTAATAATTTGACCCGCCTGCAAGCGCACCCGCAAAGCCAAGGTCATACAGGCATTATAAATCTCACACACAAACATTCACATGGCTTCTCACGACCATAATTAAAAACAACAAACGGTTGTATCTAAAATATCTAACTCACTCGACCTACAGTTTGAATTCTGTACCAAACCTTACTGATCTGTATACATTATACAAAGACCAAAACCTAGCCTTCAATTGCGATCAATTAAAGCACGACACAATCTTCACTCCTTATAAATGATATTTCCACTGAAACGGGAAGAATCCTTGCGAATCCATATTCCAGCACTCGGATTCATACAAACACAGAAAATAAAATCTTTAAAACCGACTAGTCTTTTATGAAAATTACAGAAAATAAAATAATCATATTCAGATTACAAATGCAAAAAAAAAATTATTTAAAAAAAATTATAATTAAAATAAAAAAAATTGAACAATTAATTTATCACAATTAAAATTAATTAAATAAAATTAAATAAGTTACTCGTGAACTACTATACATATAGGATTCGGCATCGTGGGTCCTCGCATGAGGCCCACGTGCCCCTTCCTCCAGGTGATCATCTCTTTCTAGACTTCTCTTCGGCCTCGTGTGCGCTGGTGCTGGTCATGGTTTTGTGCAGCACAAACATGTATGCCTCGCCTATCTCCCTTGGCCTCGGTCACTTCCACACCCGCGCACTGAGCATTCACACACCCACACCAATATGTAAATGCCATCAACACGAAACTCTGGAGATTTTTTATTGCAGACCGTCGTATTTCCCTCGTTGGCCAAGAGAATTGTGATTTCATTCTCAGGGCCACAGGCCTACGCCCCCACCAGAACCTGAGCAACAACAGAAAGAGGTCATTGTTTCAGAATGCTGCACTGTTGAAGAACAGAAGCCCAATCCCTTAGCCCCGCCTAATCTCCTCGCGAGCTCAACTCAAGGGGTTGCTGATCCATGGTGATATTGAGCCAGGAAAGGTTACCAGCCTCCTGGATCTTGGTTTGAATCCTAATTTTGGGCAGGATGGCAAGAGTGTTGTTAATGCATCTCTTACTGGAGGTGAATCAGAAGCGTTGCAAAGGTTGAAAAGGTTTGTCGTAGAATGTAGAGAGAATCCCAACAAGATTGGTAGGGACGGCTCTGGAGAAAGTCTTTATGGTGCAAACTTCTCATGTAAGATTTCGCCTTGGTTGGCCACCATCGTCTGGTCGAGTTTCCATTTTGCAGTCGCAGATGCTGACTTGACTTTGCTGGGAAAGAGTCCGGCTAAACAACACGAATTCGAAGACAAGGTTATATGGATTATAGGAACGAGCCAAGGGATTGGTAATTCATTGCTTTCTGGCTAGTCTCCCTTATCTCCTTGATTCTGCATGCTATTTTTTTTTTCTTAATTTTTTTTTTGTTTTGAATGGGATAACTAATGCTGCATTCCAGCCTTCTCAAAGGATTTTGGGCTTTTAGTTATAAGCAGATACCTCTTTTTGTTTATGTTTACTTGCATTTCTCTGTCCTTTCTGGTTAGATTCGAGTCTCAGCGAAGAAAGATTGCCGCCTCAAAGATTTTCACATTTGTTACAGAACAGTTGTGCTTAGGGTTTGGCCTTTTCACTATATGCTATAGCAGCAGCAGGTTTTTATATCCTGGCTATGAGCAAAACATAATTTTAAATATTTTGGGAGTCTTGCCATTTTCATTTTTTATTCAGAATATAAAGAAACCTTAATGCCCATTCACTTAGCTACATGAGCTAATAGCGAGAGAGGGTTACTTCTAATGGCTTCTAACACAGTCTATCTTGATCTAACCTTACCAGTAGGAGGAAAGAAACAACTACCTCATCCATTCTATTCTTATCTTCCTTTATCTAACCTAACCTTCAAGAAGCCTTTTGGAAGACCTGAGAGAACCGCAAGTGCGGTAAGGAAGTTCATGGTCAATCATATAGCATTGATATTATCTATCCCCTTTCTCTAATAATAAGGGTTCCAAACCTTTCTTCTTATTAGTATTAGTAATATAGGTGCTTAACGCCCTCGTGTGCTAGTCCGAATAAAGAGTATATTTTCTGATGGAATTGTCACTTAGGACATCCATCATTTTCATCTTCTATAACCTTCTAGCATTAACTAACTGGCCTAACCATATGATCTCTCTCTTATCCTTGCTTGGCTTCCTACTACCTACTGGGATAGGAACTACTCGGATAGGAAGAGTTCAAAGTAAGCTAATTGGATCTCTCTCCTCCACTCTGGGCTAGAAGACAGCTTGTTGTTTACTGTAGGGATAGAGCAAGCTTAGTGGGATACTTAAACATCCAGAAAGTCCTATAGTAAGATCGAGCTATAGATATGAAACCGCGTATTTTTCGCCTAAAGACAGATTCCAATCGGTGACTGACAGAAAAAGGAGATCGAAGTAGGAAACACGGTGTTTCTCCTAAATATACGGCATAAACATTATGTTGAGATGATTACTTGTGTGCAACAGGTTTTCAGCATAGTACGATAGTTTCAAAAGTTTATTATAGTATATTTTTTTTTTTGTAAAACTAAGTAATGACATCTCCATAACTAATTTTCATGGAAGTGGTAAGGTCATATGGTGATACACCATAGATGCAAGTTCTAGTAGCCTCTGGTAATATAGTTTTCAAAACGCTAGTTGTTAAAAAAATTCATGGGTAAATATAACTTTGGAGCCTATATAGTGTAGGAACCTATATTGGCAACCAGTAGATACATTAGTATAGTTTCATCTTAAGAACTGAAAGGTATTCTTTATTATTGAAAATAAAAAAAATGTATTATATATTCTTCCTACACCTTATTTTTATTTTATTTTATATGTTTTACATTATTTTATAATAGATGATGGATTGGCTTGCAGGTTAGGTGGGGTTGGAGCTGGAGTTGGAGTTTGGCCCTTAGGCCCAGATTTCAAACTAAGGCTCTGATACCATATGTAAGGGGCCGAATAGATTTTACATCAATTTATTTCATAAACTAAGACAATAATTTCATAACAACGTAATAATTTTCATAATAGTAACTTCTGTAACTTAAATTTTACAATCAATAATAAATTTTCTAACATAATACAAAAATGCATAATTTTAAATAAATACCTGAACCTAATTCTATTAACCCTCCATTTGTCCTTTACCTTCTTCACTGCTGTTGCACTGTAAAACACTGCCCAAAACCTAGTTCCTCCCTACCAACTAGGTAACTCCCTAGCTCCAGGATATCAACGGATATCCTGGCCCCCGTGCCCAAAACCTCCAGCAACCCCGGTGCACTGATACAATCCCACTCACAAAATTTCCCTCTCTCTGCAAATCCCACAGCTCCCAAAATCCATCCCCCCACCTCCCGTAGCATGCCTCCCATCCACCTCCTTCCCTTCCTTATCCCTCCTTCACCGACTTCTCACCTCATTTAATCTCTACCTAACTCATTTATTACATTCTTATATTTTCCCGTTAATGCCCCTTATCCCCTTTATTTAATATCTTATCCTTCCACAATTAATAAGTTATCCCATGTTGTGTACATAACCTTTCAAGTTAACTATATAACTTATTAATTTATTAAATTTAATACTCATGTCTTTAAATGTAATAGGTAGTTTAATTAATCAAATTGCAATCATTAATTAATCAATAATTATTTAATTAGTTTTATTATACCTATCATATTTAATTAATATCATATTAAGACGATTAATCCCCTAATTAATTTTTACTTAATAATCCTTCACATTTGTTCAACTAGGGTTGTTACAGTTTTATTTTATTGCTCTTTGATCCTGTTTTTCTAACAACTGGTATCAGAGAGAAAGGTAACTCGTAGGAAAAGAGGGTTCCTAGTTCGAGTGGGAGTAATGGAGGAAGATGGAAAGTTTAGGGTCAAAAAATTTAACGGCCAAAACTACCAATTATGGAATATGCAGATGGAAAATTATTTATATTAGAAGGATCTATTCCTACCATTGGGTGGAATAGAAAAGAAGTCGATGGCCATGAAGAACGAAGAGTGGGTGGTTCTTGACAGAAAGACACTAGGAACGATACGATTGAGTATGGTAGGGTCAATGGATTTCAATATTTCGAAAGAAAATACAACGAAGGAGATGATGGACACATTAGCTAAATTGTATGAAAAACTCTCGATGTCCAATAATGTATTTCTAATGAAGAGATTATTTGATATGAATATGTCAGAATGTGGGTCTATTTCAGGTCATTTAAATGAATTTAATATGGTTAGTAATCAACTAAGTTCTGTAAAAGTGGACTTTGATGATGAGCTCATAGCTCTTCTAATCTTGTGCTCATTGCTAGAAAGATGGAATGGATTGGTCATGGATATAAGTAACTCTATCTCTGGTTCAAATAATTTAAAATTTGATGATGTTGTTGGTGCTATCCTTAGTGAGGAAATGCGATGGAAAAGAATATGTGAGACATCAATTAATGCGTTAAACATGGAGAACAGGGGAAGACAAAAGGATAGAGGAAAGGGCCCAGGGAAACACGGGAATTATAAGAAGGGAATCTATCAAAATCCAGGCTGGGAAAGATAAAGTGTTGGAATTGTGGGAAGAAAGGACATGTGAAGAAAGACTGTAGAGATCCAAAGAAACAAAGAGATGGACAACAGGAAAAAAATCAGGAAGCAAATGTAACATGTGATGTGTTACAAGACACTTTGATTATTTCTATAGATAATATTTTTGAGTCTTGGGTAGTAGATTCAGGGGCTTCATTTCATGCCACACCCCATAGGAAACATTTTCTAGATTTTGTTCAAGGTGATTTTGGATAGGTTCATTTGGGTGATGATGCACCATGCAAAATTGTTGGAATGGGAAAGGTAAAAATAAAGAAAAGCAATGTAAACCAATGGTTGTTGAAAGAGGTAAGACATTTTCCAGATCTAAGGAAAAATATAATTTCAACAGGGCAGTTGGAAAGTGAAGGTTGTATATCCATATTTGCAGATAAGGTGTGGAAGGTCACCAAAGGATCATTGGTGATAGCAAAAGGAGACAAGGTAGGTACATTGTATTTATGTACTGGTATTACTGACTCTTCTATATCTTTAGCTTCTACACGATTCGTCACAACACTCTGGCATCATAGGTTTGGATACATGAGAGAGAAAGGGATGCAAATACTTCACAAAATAAACTTGTTTCCACATCTTAAACAAATTCATTTGGATTTGTGTGAGCATTGTGTTTATGGAAAACAAAAGAGAGTCAGATTTCTCAGAGTCGGAAAAGAAAAGAAGAGTGAAATGTTAGAGCTTGTTCATACAGATGTATGGGGACCATCTCAGGTATCATCTCTTGGTGGATATTGTTATTATGTTACTTTTATTGACGATGCAACTAGAAAAACTTGGGTTTAATGCATTCGACAAAAACTGATGTTTTTGATAAATTTAAGAAATGTAAAGCTTTGGTTGAGAATGAGACAGAAAAAAGGTTGAAGTGTATCAAATCAGACAATGGAGGTGAATATTGCAACAAGATTTTTGATGACTATTGTTCATACCATGGGATTCGTAGAGAGAATATAGTTCCAAGAACACCACAAGAAAATGGCGTGTCATAAAGGATGAACATGACAATCATGGAGCGTGCAAGGAGTATGAGATTGCATGTTGGTTTTCCCCTACAATTCTGGGAAAATGTTGTAGATATTGTTGTTTACTTAATAAATAGAGGACCTTCAAGCTCTTTGTATGGTGTAATTCTAAAGGAGTCGTGGATAGGTAAAAAGGAAAACTATTATTTTTTGAAGACTTTCGGTTGTGAAGCATTTGTCCATATTGATAAAGAAAATAGAACAAAGCTTGAGGCAAAATCCAAGAAGTTTACCTTTATTGGATACAATGTTAATGATTTTGGTTATCGCTTATGGGATTATAAAAATCACAAAATAATTAGGAGTAGAGATGTCATATTCAATGAGAAGGTCATGTACAAAGATCAATTGCAGGGAAATATACAAGAAAAAGAAAAACCAGAATACATAGTGCTTGATGAGATCACTGAAAAGGAAATTCCAAAGGAACTAGAAAATCAAAATGTACAACAACAAGAGAAACGTGTACCTCAAACTCTTGTAAGTGTTGTTAGAAGATCTACCAGGTTAAGTAGACCCCCTGAATGGTACTCTCCTTCATTGTATTATTTATTGTTGACTGATTCTGGTGAACCAGAATGTTATGAAGAGGCAATGTAGGTAGACACCAAAAATAACTGGGAGAAAGGAATGAAAGAGGAAATAGATTCCCTCGTAAATAACCAGACTTGGGATTTGGTTTAGTATCATGCAGTAAAAAGAGCATTACAAAATAAATGGGTTTACAAGTTGAAGGAAGAATATGGAGGAAAAAAGAGGTACAAGGCTAGACTTGTTGTAAAGGGGTTTGCACAAAAGAAAGGTATAGATTTTGATGAAATATTTTCTCATGTTGTTAAAATGACTTCAATTAGGACTATTTTAAGTCTTATGGTAGTAGAATATTTTCATCTTGAACAATTAGATGTAAACACAACTTTTCTCCATGGGGATTTGGAGAAACAGATTTATATGCAACAACCACAGGGGTATGAGGTCAAAGAGAAGGATAATTTGGTATGAAGGTTGAAGAAGAGATTGTATGGCCTAAAGAAAGCTTCAAGGCAGTGGTATTTGAAGTTTGATAGGTTTATGACATAACACGGTTATAGTAGATGTCATTCTAATCACTATTTTTATTTTAAAAGGATAGAAAATGGAAGCTATATTATCTTGCTATTGTATGTAGATGACATGTTTGTTGCAGGGTCTAATATGCAGGATATAAATGTGCTCAAGAAGAAATTAGCTAATTCATTTGCAATGAATAATTTGGGTGCTTCAAAGAAAATCCTTGGTATGATAATAACAAGAGACAAGAAAAATCACAAATTCACATTGTCTTGGGGTGAGTACATAGAGAAGGTGTTGGAGAGGTTTAGAATGCAGAATGAAAAACCAGTTAGTACACCTTTGTGCAGTCATTTCAAATTAACTAAGGAAATGTGTCCCAAGACACAGGTGGAGATATAATACATGTCCAGGGTCCATTATTCATCAACAGTTTGAATCTTGATGTATGTGATGGTTTGTGCAAGACCATATATTACACATGCAATGGGAGTTGTGAGCAGGTATATGAACAATCCAGGTAAAGAACACTGGGAGGAAGTAAAGTGTATTCTCAGGTATTTGAGAGGAACTCCTACTCATGCATTATGTTTTGAAGGTTCAAACATTGTTCTATAGGGATATGTTGATTCAGATATGGAAATTGATAAGGATAGTAGTAGCAGCACCACAAAGTATGTTTTTACTAGAGGCGGAACACTAGTAAGTTGGATTTTGAAATTGCAAAAGGTTGTTTCACTTTCAACAATAGAGGAAGAGTATGTTGCTGCTACAGAGTCTAGTAAAGAGATGATTTGGTTATAGAGGTTTATGGAGGAATTGGGAAAGAAGCAAGAGAATATCTAGTTGTATTGTGATAGTGTGTTGCACATCAAAATTACTCACTTCGATAGTGTCACAAGTGTCATCATTACAAGTGTTGTAAGTGTCACATCTTGTCCACAAGTGTCACATATTGACTACAAGTGTTGCAAGTGTCACAAACAGTATGTTGGCATCTTGCCCATGTCGTGCCTCTAAAGACATCACAAAGACACTTAAGACACCTCAAAGGTTAGTTTGGAAGAAGAGAAATCACTTGACAGGAAGTACAAACCTTTTGCCATTGAAAAAATGACAAAAAAATGGATTTTGGAGAGGAGCGCTCCCCTACCCACTGTCAAGGAGTGTTGGTACTCCCTGAGCCTCTTTGGGGGAGTGCTTGAGCGCCCTATGCACCCTTTTGGGGGAGTGCTACCCTTGTTCTAGCAAATTTTGGGTTTGTTGAGGCAAATAAGGGAAGAATCCCTCAATTCTAGAAGGTAGTTGGATTCAAATAGATGGTCAAAGCATGATCTTAGGGGAGATCCTCAACTGAAGGAGAGGAATCCTCAACTCATCCCAAATATCTCTCAAGTGGTTGAGCCTCTCCAAGTTTATATAAGGAGGTCTTCTCATGGTTAAATGTATAAGGAAGATTGAGAATTATACCTAACTTATGATCTCATAAGAATGTATTGACAATGGAGATTGAGAATTATACCTAACTTATGATCTCATAAGAAGGTATTGACAATGGAGATTGAGAATTATACCTAACTTATGATCTCATAAGAAGGTATTGACATGGAAAATATTGGAGATGTGAAATTTATGATCTCATGAGTGAGATTTCATCAAATCAATCAGTGCATATTACTTGAGCAAAGGGGTTGGACAAGGAGAACTGGAAGAAGCTGGTGCACCTTCATTCAAAGGATTGTAAGTACATTTACTTGTTCTCATTAATAATCAATGCTTGGCCTGTTTCTTTCAAACTTTCGCTTGTTCCATATGAGTTTGTCTACAGTAGATGGATCTATGATTGAGATAATCTCAATAGAGTAGGAATTCCATTGTATCTTTGTTTGTCCTACAAGACCTATCAGGGAGCTCAGGATCAAATCTCATCCAAGACTTTGCATGGACAAATGCCATTAACAATGTACATATATTTCTCCTTCTATTTCATTTATTAGATTGATTAGATCTAAAAGGAAGTCAGTGTCCATGTTAAGAACTTTTATGTCTTGGCCTTAGGAGTCTAGAGACCAAGAGGGAATCCACTTGTCCGCAGGGGGATTCACATACAACACAGTGAGAGTTCCATTCATCTTGCAAAGAACTCATCCTTCCATTTGAAGACTAAGAATATACAACTCAAGTACCATTTCATATAATCCGTCTTGGAAGATGGACATTTGAAGTTGGAAAAGATACGCATAAATTTTAACCTTGTACAATTATTTACTGGAAAAAAATCTTAATAAAATATAAAAGATACAATGGCACACACACACACACATTACACATAGATTTTTATCCTACAAATCCAAACTGGGAAAACAAACAGCCTGTTTAGAGATGCACCTCTAATATTATATTCATAATATTCATTGTTTACAATATAATAAACATATAGGATCTTGGAACATGAAAACCCCTAATCCATTGACTTGGATTATTCATTAACCCTAATTCCTTAACCAGAATTAGAAAACCATCGACAAAAACCATGTGTCAAAAAACCACCAAAAACAGACTAATTTTTTTTTCTTGGAGGCTCCCACCCTAGAACCCTTGCAACCCTCTCACCTAGGATTTTTTAAGCACCCCCTAGACCCCCTTTTCTCCCACATCAGTGTACAGTACATGGGATCAATTTTTGAAAGAATATAACACATACCCAACAATGTCAGGAAGTAGTTTTTAAGGATGAATCCTTGATCCCCTTACATTTTGATGAGGAAAGATTAGGAGGCATGACCCATTTTACATATTAAGCCACCATTGTTGCATGTGTAAATATAGATGGCCCTATAAAAATTAGTTGTAGTAATAAGAAGAAGAAGTCCATAGAAGAGCCATGTATTTGAATGAAGTGACCTTTAAGATGGGGAGTGGTAACCGAGCAAGGAAAGATAATAAAAGGGAACAATAAAAAAATCAGAGATGGGAAATAGAAGAAAAAGAAGTAGTAACAATAGCTAGAGTAGATAAGGAAAGATTGGAAAATGAATCTAAAGCACCAAGGCTTTAGAAAGAGGAAGAACAAAGAAAGAATAAGGAAGAAGAGGAAAAGAAAATAAAAGAGGAGGCTAGAAACTATGGGCCTATGGAGATTAGGCCTTTTGAAAATTTGTACAACACACTAGGAGCATCCATCATAGGGGTTATTTTCCTCTAGGAGAGCTTGGGATGGGAAAATTCACTCCTTCCAAGTGAGATAGAGTAGAAATTATTGATTATTTTATTTTTGATAAAACTAAGGCAATAATGGTCAAGCAGTCTCACACGAAAACTTTCCAAGGATGATAGAGAATGAGAACCATGTAATTGCAAGTGATTATATCTTGCTACTAATAAGGTCATTGAGAGATACTATCTTCCAATTCTAGGAGACACGGGTGCACCAAGACCTATGAAAAATATCTTGAGAAAACTAGAAGGAAACATAAAGAATAAATGTAATGACACCAAAGTTTGCTAAATAAATCCTAAAAGAATACATCGTTGATCCTTCCAATGAAATATATTTAAGTAATTATTTCATAAGTACATTGAAGAGAGAAATGGGGTCCATGTCTAGGGAATGTATATCTTATGAAGTTGTCTTTGAGCAACTACTTTTTAGTCGCATCCTAGGCATTTAATCACAACATGAAGTGTGGGCCGCTTATATTCAAGACAAGACACGTGGTCGATTATGACCATATTGTAAGATAAAGTGTAATTTAATATACACTTTAAGAATGAATAAAACACATAAGTTGAAAATTTATAACTGCATAAAGGAATCCAAGAAGACACAAGAAGCTTTATAAGCTCATCAATTTGTTGTATAAAGGGCTTTTGGATGATTGTAAATTTAAATTTGTAAAATATTTGAGAGGTATAATGAGAAGAATCCCACAAGGCCAATTTTGAGGAGGAACATTGGTGTGTGGAATTATATATGTTGAGAACTTCTAGTTTTTATGTTGTTACTAATACTACTATAAGATTGTATCATTTTATTATTGACTCTTTTGTAGTGAATTTTATAGTTCTTGTTTGTCTTTCTCATCTGAGATGTTTTATTAGAGTTGGTAAATATGGGATTGTGAATACTAATGTTCTAATTCATCCCTATTCATACTTATGTTTTTTTACATTTCTTAAATAGATTTTTGTTTCATAACTATTCACATGAATACACAAATAGGATAATAGCATACTTGTTAGGATATGAACCTAACCCCTCTTAGTTGGTTATTATTTAGCATGATATATTTTCCGTGTAACAAAGGCTGGCATTAGTTAATAAGGCCTATTAAATAAAGTTGAACAAGTCAATGTAAGAATACCTAATAGAAGCTTCAGCTTCTAGAAAGATATTCCTCTAGAATGTTCTTTAGAAGCTAGTAGAAGTACAAATAAGAGTAGGAGGTATGAAAAATCTTGTCTTGAGTATTATTGTAAGAGATCTCTGCTCATTTTGGAGTTTTCCCACTCGAAGAGGCAAGTGAACAAAGCTTTCGTGGGGCTATCAATAATATATTTTTGTTCTCTATTGAATTTTCATGTTATTCTTGGGGTATATTTGCTTGTTGTGTTATATTTCTCAAGTTAAGCATATTACAAGTGGTATCACAACTCTTTCCCAAGCCAACACACACCCATTGTTTTTTAGAAACATGTAAGCTAGAGACATGTTCAAACATATTTAAACTACAAAGATCTGTCATTTAGTGCATAAATTCATGGTCAGGGAAGCATAGAAGCAGGAAATACAATAGTTTTTTAAGATCACATTGTTGGACACCCTTGTAACCCCCTTGTTGGGACCCCTTCGAGTGGTAGTGCATCAAACAACACTTGTACACAAATGTTCTCTTCATCATACCTATGGTATGTCGTAATACCTCGAGAATATCCTAACCATCCATAGATCAACTGATCAGTCACCTAACTGCTATAGTGCCACCAAGAACAATACTCGAAAATGTACTCTCAAGTACCTGAGTAATGAGGTAGTATGGCTAAGGGTACAGTCGAGCCTCCTTAGTTAGTGCCCTGAGATATTGGGCTGAGTACCATTGTTCGACCCCACACACATAACAAAGAGCTATAACACAGGGAAAACCCTTATCTGTAGGAACCCTAAAAACCCTTCCATTGTTGTGTAACCTTTCATCCTACTTTCGTATTGTGAAATTACTACACATTTTGTCCTATTAATAATTTGGGCATTTTGACATTGGAGTATTATTCAGATCAGAGTATAACAACGCAGGAGTAAAAAAAAGGAGTATAGTGGTCCCACCGACACCTTTATTTTCCACCTATCCCAATAGAATCCTTATCTTGTGATGATCATTGTGGAATCATTCTACCTAAGCTGCCACCATGGCCCCTACCAGTCGTGCTTAGAACTTGGAAGAGTTGGACACTAAGGTAACAAGAATATCAGAGGAAATGGGCCGGCTAAAAGAGAGCCTAACTTAGTGCATGAATGCCCTCACCCAATAGTTCCAAGAATTTGTGATGCACAAAAAGGGTAATCACCCTGAGTACGATAGAGAGGATACTCATTCATCACATTATGAGAATACTCATCTTTCCCACTCCCCTTGGGGTTCTCCAAATTCCTGGAATAAGGTGCCCAAAGTTGAGATGCATAAATTTGATGGATCAAACTGGTTGGGTGGGTATCCTAAATGGAACACTACTCCCTCCATGATATTCGGGATGATGAGACCAAAATTCATGTGTGGGTTCTATACTTGGATCAAGAACGTTGGAAATGATCTCAATGGAATACAAAATTCTATGTATGATAACCAAAATGGACCATGTTCACCAAAGCAATTTTTTCTCATTTTGATTGGGAATCTCATTTTTTGGGACAACTCACCAAGATGAGACAAACAAGGTCAGTAGAAGACTTCATCATCGCATTCGAATAGTTGGATATCCAAACAGAGGGATTATTTGATGAGTTCTATCTTGAATGTTTCCTCAGTGACTTAAAAGACACCATTCATGCTCATGTTTTCTTGCACCATCATGTTAGCTAGTTGTAGGTGTAGAAATTAGCATTGGAGGCTAAGGCCATTCTTCATTCCCAACCCCTTCATTTAGTGATTCTCACCTACCCTTGTCCAGCAACTAACCCTTCTCTGACACAAACTTTGAAGGTCCAAAAGGTATCTCCCACAGAAATGACTAAATGTCAGAAGCAAGGGCTTTTCTATTATAGTGATGAAAATTATTTCCCAAGCCATGCATGTCGTGAATTTTTTTTTTTCCATATTGATGGTTCATCTCCCACCTCCTCCAAGGACACATTGTTAGATGAGGCCCCCGACTCCAAGGACACACAACTAACTTCCCCCATCCCCAATCCAGTAGCGCCTCCTATGGAACCGGAGCAAACTGTCATCTCTCTCCATTTCCTAACATGTATTTCTACTCCTCAGACATTAAAAATCAAGGCCTACATCAAACATAGTCCAATAGTGGTGTTGATCGATAGCGATAGCACCCATAATTTTATTCATCATAGGGTCATTGAGGATGTTAATTTCTTTGTCAGACCAATTTCTAATTTTCAAATTCTCATAGCTAATGGTGGTATAATGAAATGTGGGGGCCTCTTTGAGAATGTCAAACTCCAAATGGGAGATTATAAACTGAAAACTCACATTTTTTTCCATTTCCATGGGTGGTTGTGATATTGTCTTGGGTGTTGAATGACTTCACACCTTGGGACCCATTACCATGGATTATCAAGAGTTATATATGAGATTCACTCAAAATTATCACACTTATACCCTGTGAGGCCTGCAAGTTGGATCCCCATAAATTATTAGTTCTCATCGGATGGAGAAACTCTTGAAGAAAGGCCACCATGGTGTGATTGCTCAACTTGATGCCATCCAGGTACAAGATCAATATCTCCAACAGTACATCCTTGTCTACAACTGGTTTTGGACAAGAACCACAGGGTCTTTATGACACCCACAGACTTACCCCCTTCTCGGGGTGAGCGTGATCACAACATCCATCTCCTTCTAGGTATTCATCCCCCCAATGTAGACCCCTACAGGTATCCATTTGCTCAAAAAAATGAAATTGAAAAAATAGTGCAGAAATCATTGGAGTTTGGTGTAATTCGGCCAAGTACCAACCCATATTCATCCCCTATTGTGATGGTATTGAAAAAAGAAGGTTCTTGGCGCATGTGTCCAGAGTTTCACGACCTTAATAAATTGACCATTAAACATAAGTTTCCCATTCATGTCATTGATGATCTATTGGATGAAATCCAAGGTGCCTGTTTCTTCACAAAATTATATCTTCGCTCAGGCTATCATTAGATTCAGATGAATGAAGAAGATATTCCGAAGATCGCTTTCAAAACTCATGAAGGACATTATGAATTCTTGGTAATTCATTTTGGACTTTGCAATGCTCCATCTACCTTCCAAAGTCTCATGAATAAACTCTTGAAGCCCTACCTTTGGAAGTGTGTTATGGTTTTCTTTGATGACATCCTCATTTACAATTGTACTTGGGATGCCCATCTACAACATGTGGATAAAGTACTCCAATTGTTACAAGACAATCAATTACTTGTCAAAAAGACCAAGTTTTGTTTTAGGGAGAGCGAGGTCAAACACTTGGGAGACATTGTGAGCCATGAGGGAGTAAGAGTGGACCCCAAAAATATTCAATATATGTAGTATTGGATTAGACCCACAATCTTGAAATTCCTTCGGGGTTTCCTAGGCCTCATAGGCTATTATCGAAAATTTGTCGACCATTATGGAAAAATTTCTTGACCATTGACAGACCTTCTTAAGAAGAATGCATTTCATTGGACACCTACATCAGAACACTCCTTCACATATTTAATGTAGGCCATGTGCATTACCCTAGTATTAACAGCCCCTGATTTCAACAAAACCTTTTTTCTAGAATCAGATGCTTCTGAAACTGGTATTGGCGTAGTTTTAACACAACAAGGTACACTGTTGGATTTCAATATCCAAGATTTGAGTGGCCATAATTTGGGAAAATATACATATAAAAATAAAATAATGGCCATTCTTCATGCTATGCACGTGTGGCAACCATATCTCTAGAGACGCCATTTTCAAATCAAGATAAATCACCATAGTCTAAAGTATTTCTTAGAGCAGAGGTTATCCTCCCTAGAACAGAATAAGTGGCTAGCCAAAATGTTGGGATATGATTATGAGATCATATATAAGAAAGGAAAAGATAATGTAGTGGCAGATGCGTTTTCAAGACAACATGAGGATGAAGGTTCCCTCTTTTCATTATCATTACCTATTCCTACTTGGATTGAGGAAGTTAGGCGAGAGTGGATAAACCACCCCTCTGTATCACAGCTCATTTAACGACTTCAAAAGGACCCTAAACCACCCTCGGGCTACACTTGGAAAGACAATATCCTCTGGTATAAGGATCACTTGGTTTTGTCTCCAACTTCAACACTGAATCCCAAGCTCTTACATATGCTCATGCTCTTCATTCCTTTTTCTAGGATGGAATGAAGAAGGACATCCTTACCTCTGTCATTGAATGTGATATTTTCCAACACAATAAAGGTGAAATTGTCAAGACACCAGGAGCTCTATAGTCGTTATCCATTCCAGCTTCTAGTTGGATTGACATCTCTATGGACTTTATAGTGGGACTTCCAAAAGAGAGTAACAAGTCTGTCATCATGGTCGTGGTAGATCGCATCTCCAAGTATGCACATTTTTGTGCCTTACCACATCCTTTTATGCCAGCTACGGAAGCACAAGTTTTCATTGATCATATTTTCAAACTGCATGGCATGCCAACCTCCATTATGTCTAATCATGACCCGACCTTCACCAACAAATTTTGGAAATAATTGTTTAAATTACAGAGCACACAATTGAACATGAGCACAACATACCACCCCCAGACAGATGGAAAAACGTAAGTTGTCAATAAATGTTTGGAAACCTACTTGTGTTGTTTTGCTTCAAAGAAACAACATCAATGGGTGCAATGGTTACCCTTGGTAGAATGTTGGTACAACACTTCCTATCATACAACAACCAAAATGACACCATATGAAATGGTGTATGGCCAACACTCACCTACAGTCACATCCTATCTTCCAGGCACATCAAAGGTCTAGGCTATTGATAAGTTACTGCGAGGCAGAGAAGCTACACCCATGGCTCTAAAGGATAACGTTCACATGACCCAAAATTGTATGAAGCAACACGCTGACTAGCAACATTCTGAATGGGTTTTCCAAAAAGGCAATCATGTGTTTCTCAGACTCCAACCTTATAAGCAAACATCGCTCAAATCTCATGGCCACAACAATTTGGCACCCAAACTTTATGGCCCCTATCATATTATCAAACGTATTGGTCCAGTTTCCTACAAACTGCCACTTCCAACTGCCTCCAAAATACATCTGGTGTTTCATGTTTCTTGTTTGAAGAAAGTGGCGGGTTAGAATTGCAAGGCTCAAACCATCCTTCCTAAATTAGATGAAGAACGCTCCATTTGGCTACAACTAGAATACATCCTCAACATGCACAAGTGTCACTTGTGTGGTCGAGCTATCAAAGAAGTGTCGATCAAGTGGAAGGACGCGGCTCCAGATGATGTGACTTAGGAACCAACTACCATACTGCAACAATTTATGCATCTTCAACCTTGAGGACAAGGCTGCTTTTGAAGAGGGAGAGCATGTTAGGATCTGATCCTAACCCCTCTTAGTTAGTTATTAGTTAGCATGATATATTTTCCATGTAATAAAGACTGACAGTAGTTAATAATGCCTATTAAATAAAGTTGAGAAAGTCAATGTAAGAAGCCTAATAGAAGCTTCTACTTCTAGAAAGATCTTCCTCTAGAATTTTCTTTAGAAGATAGTAGAAGTATAAATAAGAGTAGGAGGTATGAGAAAGTTTTTCTTGAGTATTATTGTAAGAGAGCTCTGCTCATTTTGAAGGTTTCCCCCTCAAAGAGGCAAGTGAACAAATATTTATTAGTTCTATCAATAATATATGTATGTTCTCTATTGAAGGTTTATTTTATTCTTGGGGTATATTTGCTTGTTGTGTTATATGTTTCAAGTTAAGCATATTACAATACTACATTATACATTTCACAACCAATTCCACATCCAAAAGTAATGGCTCTCGGGCTAGAATCTAGATGGTAATGTAGATGGTTCCATATTGTAATTCAAACCTTACATTAGAGCCCCTTGCTATTGAGTAAGGCACCCCGACAACATATTATTATAGATTTTCTTTTTCTAAATTCATTATTATGAACTTTAATTTTGTTTCAATTAAGTTCATTAATTTTAGGTTAAGTTACACTTCTTATCAAATTTTATTTTAATATAGTTTGTTTTCTAATTATTATGAACTTTATTTTTTTCAATCTAATTTTCAATTTTATTTATTTTTTAAATTTAGTTTATATTTTTTTTCAACATGAACACACCTTTTAGTTTTTGGCTTGGAGATTTGGAGTTAATGAAATATCACTCTTGGGATATGTGATTCTCAAGATTCTCAATTGGAATCAAACATGGATTAGTGATGGAAAGCTCTCACTCATTAACTCTTGGGTCCAAACCAATTAACTTGAGGTTAAATTACACATCTCACCAAGTTTTCATTTAATCTAACTTGTTTTTTGAGTTATCAATTAAATATAAATTTATCCATTCAAATTGAAATTATAATTTTTAAAATTTTAAATAACTACTTATAATAGTGAAATTTAACTTTAACCACAAACTAAGAGGCAAGTAACTAAGCATCTTAGTATAAAAAAAGAAATTCCCCCAAAATACAAATGATTACTTGTATAATGAGATAGAAATTCAATCTAATTCATAGTAAAATTAAAAACTGATCTTTAATATTTCATAGTTTTATTAATAATTATGACTATTATATTTATAATTATTTTTTTAATAGTAATGCAAGAGAATAGTTAAATTCTTTATAATCAATATTACAAAATATTTAACTAATTAAATACCATTTATATAAAAAAAAATGCATCTCACAAGTAAAAATAAAACTAATATATTTATTAAATTTTTTATAATTAATTAATATAGAGTATATGCTATTAAAAAAAAAAATTGTTTATTAAATATAATGAATGTTTAAGTATTTATTATGTTTATTTGATTTAAATTATAAAATTACAATTTTAAAATAAATAAAAATTAACGAACGTTTTTAAAGATTTATTAAAATAAATTTAATCTCAAAGCAGGGTAACCACTATCATCATCTTCATGAAATGTTCTTAATTTTTAATTGAGTTTAAATTTTGAAAAGTTCTTAATTTTTAATTTAAAATATGAGTTTAAATTTTATTAATAATATGCATGAACTATATATTAAGTTTGTGATGACAGCATAACTTTAAGTTTTAATCTAAAGACTAAAATGAATTATAATTAAACCAAGTTGATAATGTAGTAAGGCTGATAACACCATGAATACTTTTTATTCACATTGATCTATTAAATATTTTTTTTTATTAACATTGATATATTAAATATATTTTTTTAAGATTGATAGTATCATAAATAATAAAAAAAAGAGTAGTGTATTTTGTCTTAAATCTTGTAAAGAATGGTTAGATCTGAAGATTTGAGTGGCTAAGTTTGTATATTTTTACTGGGTTTTTCAACAGGCTAAATTTATTTATATATTCAGAAATACAATTTAAATAACAAAAAACAGAGATTTTATCCAAATTTAAATTACCCAATTCCAACCAAAAACACAAAAAAACATAAAACATTTAGCCAACACAGTTAAAAAAAAAAAAATAAGTCTGATAATATCATAAATAAAACATGGAATCAATGCTATTTGAAAAATTAAATAAAATGAAATGTCTCTCGCATCAAAAATACTGTTCACGGTCATGGACGACAAAAGAAATGATTCTGTTCTCAGAATTTATCATATACACCACCAAACAAATAACGTAGCCACTAAAAGCGTAAAACATTAAGAAATTCAACTACTAATACTTTCAATATCGGCAATTAAGTTACAGCAGCAGCTGAAGAGGGAAAATAGAGACGGCAATCATATTCTCCTTTGAATTTGGGTAGAATTTTTGTACTTGTACCATTTAGCCCATGCCAGATAGTGGAAAAAGTTGAGTGACGTGAGAATGCAGAGCAACATGTAGAAGAGCTCAAGATGACTACGATTCAGATTGTTTCCAGAAAGCCACCCTACTCCATTTCCTAGCCTCTCGCTTATTCTATTGACCACAGACACCAGTACGGAACTCAGGTAATAGCCCAACGATAAAGAGCACCAGGAGACAGCAGTGGACAACGATCGCATGCCTGAGGGGGCTTGGCTGTAGAAAAACTCTAGGAGGCCTGCCAACGTAAACATATCTGACAAGCCCAGAAAAAAGTACTGCCACCCCAACCAGAACACCGAAATGGGCAACGGTTTTACGGTGTCCAGCAGGAAATGGTCCCTAGCAACGGTTTTCCTCCTCACCTCTACCAAGGCAGCCACGGCCATGCCGACCGCCGACATAATCAATCCTATCCCCACTCTCTGTAACTGGGTGATACCCGTTTCGTGGCTCGTGATGCGACGGGCCATGGGAACGAAAACCTGGTCGTAAAGCGGGGTGAGAATAAGCATGACAATGAGAGAAATCGCAAAAAGGGAGGCCGTCGGAATCTCGAAACCCTTTAGTTTCCTGTCCATGGTACTTGCCTGCTCAACACTGAAAGTTTGAACCTGTGCGACGCAGCAGTACATCATGATTGTACTAGCGAAAATGGGTAACAATCTCAGCACTGATTTTGTTTCCTCGACCTGCGTCACTGTACAAAGTTTCCATTGGCTCCTGCACTCGGGATCCACGAACCCAGTGCTCCTGTCCGCGATAGCTGCCTTATCCAAAAACCTGACCCAGCACACCATTAGTTATAAATTTTCAAAATCAGATAATAGCACATTAGTTATAAATTTATAAATTTTGGCTTGTAAAAAGTTGGAGTACCGAAATTGTGCAGTATGTTGAACAGCTGGTAATTCTACGCCGCAGACGTCGTATAGCATCTTCGAATCTGTCGGTAGAGGCAGCTTTCGATTCCTAATTGCAGCTACAATTACCTAAAACAAAGAATCTTCAAATTATTTAGCGAAACAGCATCAACCTGACTTCATTGATTAAAAAAAGCAAGTTTACGGTGACCATTAAGCCTTAAACAGTTTGTAAGGATTATTGGAATTATAAAAGGCAGGGATGGAGTCATGAAAGTTTTATGGACTGTGTAAGAATATTCTAGGGATGGAATCTGAATAACAAGAATGAAACAGTGAAATTTCCAGGCTTCTATCTTCACTCGGAACTCTTAGCAATCCTCCCAAAATCATAATAAGATTTCTGTCTGTTGTTTAGAGTTTGCCGAAGTTAACCAGATATGTATATAGTGACCTTTGCTATCCGCGTGAGAGGACTCCCGGAGGGAATCTTGTTGCGATACGCAAAAAAACCGGAACTAAATAACAGGAGCGCCAAAATTATTCCTCCCATTGAAACTCCAAATCCCCACTGCCATCCTACGTTTTCTTGTATCCACATGACAAAGGTAACTGCTACCAGGCCTCCCAGGCATAGACTGAAGAAATACCAGTTAAAAAAATTGGATATAAGCTTCCTCTCTCTTGGATCCTTTTCATCAAACTGATCGGCCCCGTGCGCTGATAACGAGCCTTTCACGCCCCCCGTTCCTAGAGCTACGATGTACAAAGCCAGGTAGAGTATGGCTGCCTGTCCAACCGTAGGACGCTCGCAGTTTCCTGTTAATTGCTTGGTGCTGCAGGGTGGGGGCTTCATAGCAGGAAAATGTG
>ML783378.1:319675-336600 GCA_009831015.1 Picea engelmannii | reverse complement strand
GTTTGTTCCATAATTTTTTTTATTATTTCTAAATACATGATTAACCTACACATATATAAAATGAGTTTCAACCGACTCTGACAAAACCTCAAGCTAAAAATAAGTAGACTCACAAGAAGTTCTGCCAATCCGAAGGAGATGATCGTCCAAAAGCGGCCAAGGAATGAATCTGATATAAAACCTCCAACAAGCGTCAACAAGAACAAAGTGCCCATGTAATTTGTGAGCATATTGGCAGATTCCGCAAGTGGATAGTGCATCGAAGCAGTGAAATATGTAACCAGATTGTTCACCGTTGAAACGAATGTCATATTCTCCAGAGCCTCTACCCCTGCATGTAGATAATTAAGGTTCAGAAATATAACGTTATCTCTGCATTCAGAAAGCTCTTCTCATAACATTCGGATGAGTTACAACACACGAACTAATTAAACAGTAAGTATACCACAGACGAATGCCGCTGCCCTAATTCCACCGTGCTTCGATGGTTTAGCAGGCCGACCCCTCCAGTCCACATATCTCTCCGACCACATTTCTGCAGACTCCATCTGTCGATCCAAACCACTTTCAGCTAAAATCACAGAAAGAAATTTAAAGAAAGAAAAAAAATAGTAGCTGACATATTGATGCAATCCGGGACCTCAGTCCCTTGCAGAATCAATTCCACAAACACGAAGACAAGAGCACTACAGGCCCTGAAGCTCACAGAGACAATAGCTTGAAGGCGCAGCAAATCAGACACACAGTAACTAAATCGTAGATAAAGGGGAATTTCTTCATCAAACTGAGTCAAAAAAGTATTTTTACTAAATTTCAAAGAATTATAAAAATTACATCATAGCTTCAGAGGACTTTCATAAATTTATAAAAAATTACATCAGATCTTCAGAGGGCTAATTACATCATAGCTTCAGATGGCTTTGAGCTTATCTAAATGGACAAATGAGCTCAAAATCTCTTTATATTTTCTGATTGCAAAGCTTGTTAGTCTCAGTCACATATACAAATTTTTCTCAACAATTTATATTTAAAAAAAATATTTTCACCTGGTTCTGTAGCAGTGATCTTCTTTATCCCTTTCAGAACTTTCTTCAACTCTTCTCTTCTCTTCAGTCTTCCTCTATTTTCATTTTCTCTTTCCAATTCTACTTTGCTCCTGTGCTGAATGTGTCCTCCTTCAAGGCTATCATTCCATATTTATCCATGGGCTTCCAACTCACCGTCCAAACTCACATGGGCTTCCAACTCTGGGGCCTCACCATGTTCCATGGGTTAGGTCAATGCCCAAAATCACGTGGGCTCCCAAGTCTGGGGATTAAAGTGAACCATGAACACATCTAGACTGTTAGATCTACAGATGCCGATCGGACGGCCGCAATTCCGTTGGCGAAATCCTACCACAAGTGACCTCGGACAGAATGCAAGGCGTGGATCTGGGAAAAGGAGATATTGTAATTAATGATGATGGTGATTAGTCCACTCAACCAAAATTGGTCATTTTCATCTTAAAAAAATGTAAAAGATTACTTGAATTTTTTCAAAATGTTATTTTTATGTTCTAAAAGTATTAAGAGAAGCATTTCAAGATTATTAAAGTTTAGATGACTTAGAATGTTAGGAATGTCACTCTTATCACAAATATTTTGATTGGGAGCCTCAATAAATATTGGTGATTTTGGTGGGGAGCCTCTTGTCATCCATGTTGTTTATCTTGTTCTTATACATTAAGTACCTAATCATAGTTGTGCTCTCAATGGGGGGAAGACTAGTTTCTATGAGAAGGATAGGATAGGATAGGATAGGGTGTATTGTCTTCAATTTTGATTAAACGTTATAAAATTATTTTGGATATGTTGTATCTTTCTCAAGGATTCTTGAGAGATATTGCATCCCCAAACTTCACATCCATAGAAGATAAAAAGAGTGACAAGAGTCTCAAAGAGGAGTTTTTTCTTATCCCATATTTACAATTATTTTCAAACCCATAATAAGCTTTCCACCTTTTTTTCTCATTTTCTCAATGCTTTAGTTCTAATTGAGCTTTTGATGAATATCAATTATAAGATACTTGTACGAAGTCACTTCCTCCAAGATATTGTTGTTATTTACAAAAGTATCGTAGGTGATCTTGTTGGATTTAATGATCGTAACCTTTGTTTTGTCACTCTTCTAAGTCATACCTATAGTAGAGCAAAAGTTCTTGAGAATTCTAAGCTTCTTACTAAGGTCATAGGGATTCCTTTCCATAATAACATTATCATTGGCATAGAGAAGAAGGATGATTACTATACTAGAAAGAGTTAGTCCAACACAAACTGCGGCTTCCAAATATAAGCATATAACAAATTCCAAACATAAAAATAATTGTGGAGATATTTATGTAACCAACATGGAGTAATAATTAAGAGCAGTAAAAGAGAAGCAAAAGAAAAATGTGGGCATTTGCAAACCTCAGTATGTGAGATAACATTTATAAGGATAATCACCTCAATGAGAAAATTAGTGAAGGTCCAACCCTCCAGAGTTGTGAAAAAATTGGATGAAGCAATGAAAATCCCTCTTCCCACTTCATCTTCATGCAACATGACCTTGGCTATGGAAAATTGAGATTTAATAAGGTAGTTCCAAGGGATATGGCCATCCCTAAGAGTGGTAGCAATTTGAATCCAATATTTTTTGGAGGTTTTGATAAGGGAAATCTAACACATTTCATTTTTGAGAGAGGGTTTTATTCATTCTTGTTTGAAAGCAAGGAAGATAAAGATTTGATCTTCAGGAGTGGGATGTATTTTTTTGAAACTAGCGATATGTATTTGAATCATTTTACACCTGACTTCAATTTGGAACAAGGTATTCCTATAGTCATTACAATATGGGTTCATGATCTACCTCACTTACCTTTTCACTATTGAAATGAAGACACAATGAGAAGCATAGTGAATTATTCTCTAAGTCAATATATACACAAATATGAACCAAAAGACCATATTTTCACTTTTGCTATAATATGTAGAAGTTGATCTAGAAAAGAGACTCCTCGAGGTAGTCCCACTCATGGTTGGATAATATGAGCCATATACAAGCATTGAATTATGAGAAACTACCATTTAAGTGCAAATATGCCATCAATATGGCCATTTTGTGAAGGATTGTAAATTAAATCAGAAAGCATAGTTCCCTAAGAAAGGAAAGGAAGTTCAATGGTAAGTTGCAAAAATAAAGAAGTCTACAAATAAATCTACACAACCTTAGGCTCCTAAAGAGGACAAAGTGGCTACTAGACCATTGAAATATTTAGGATTCAACCCAGAGCAAGCCCATGGATCATATCCAAAAACAATAGTTTAGTTCATTGATTAAGGGTTAGGATCTACTTCAAATAGATTTGAAGTCTTTTCACAAACTGAGCAAAGGACACATTTAGAGGTAGTGGAAACAACACGAAAAGAAACCCTCTCTTCATCTATTCAACTCCTTATCTGGAAGACATGGGATCTGTTCCAAATCCATTTATTAAACTTCCTATATTAGAAGAGATAGGTAAATTCTCCAATCAAAGCATAGAAGGATCAAGATCAACATTCCATCAACATGTAAACAAGGAAGAGGGCTCAACAATTATAGGATGAAGCAAAGGAAATGGAAGAAATATGTATTGAGGACAAGCAAATTAATAAAGCAAGAAAAAATCCCTCAAAAGAATGAAGGGAAGCAATAGAAAATAAGGAAAAAGAACTGGGAACATATCAATCAATGAGAAATATTTTGGATTTGGGGTGAGAGTCCCAAAGAATACTGGAGAATCACACTCATCTCATGGGGGTGTCCAAATTCATAGGTAAATCATGCAATTAATATCCTGGAACTGTAGTGTAAAGAACCCAACCACCCAACTAAGCAATGTTACCCCAATACGCCCACTTCAAGGATGCTCTAACGCCAGTTTGCAATGTACCCAACCACTAGTAAGTTGGCCACACTACTTCAAATCGTACTTCTTGAAGCAATTTCAAATTTTTATAACAATTAACTAATAAAGAAGCATAAAAGTAACACAATAAAAGCACGTGCAATTATCAAGATTCATGCTAGTTGTTGGCACAGGGGCAGACCCAGGGTTCAACTCTTATAGCGCACCAACAAGCCCTAACTAATGGCCCTTTCGGCAACACCTGCAAAGCAGATGCAGTCTCACCCGAAGTAGCAATAGGGGGTTGCAGGACACATGTGTCTACTATTGATTAAGGTTGGTTTTCATTGATGTCAACCCTTGAAGAAAGCCCTGTACCACAAAGGTTGGGTAATGGACCCAAGATTGTTTGATGTAAAGATGACTCGTTGTTGTCTTGTCATGGTTGATAGTAAGTAGAAATGGATGAACTCCAAAATGGTCCCCTTATGGTGAAATCCCTCACGGAAAGACACTTTGTGGATTGAGTTATCCTAGAAGTATGGTTATAGAACCCATGCTTATTTGTGGAATAATGAGATGAAAGTCAGTGAATTTGTCATTGAAACTATCCTTGATGGATAGTTTTTGTCATGCCATTTCTTGTGGTATGTGGAACGTCACATAACTCGTCATGGTTAGAGAGTTATGGCCATGATAAGTTGGAGAACCTAGGTTTGGGTAATGCACCCAAGTTTGTTTGATGGATAATGGTACGAGTTTTGATATATTTGAAGGTAATACTATTCTATATGGATGGTACATGCAATTCCATTTCTGGTGGTATGTGGAACGTCACACAACTCCTCATGGTTTGAGAGTTATGGCCTTACAAAGTTGGAGGACCCTCTTATGTCATCTAGAAGCACCAAAAGGTCAAAGGAGTCAAAGTGGTTTAAGAGATTTTAGAAGGTAAATAATAAAGTGAATTGATGAGTGTACTATAATTCAAAGTGAATACAAAATAAATTATTTAAATAATAAATTTAATGGAGAAATTAGAAGTGGGTTAACCCTAAAATAAGGAAAGTTGGCAAAGTAACCTAGAAGATGTTTTTAAGGAAGCTACTTGGAGAATATAAATAAGAGGCAAGGCTCTCTCATTTTAGATACACATGAGAATATTGAATACCTATAGGTGTTTAAGGTAACCAAAGGATATCTAAGATGAATTTCCAAGGGAAGGTGAAGAAAAGAAGGCCGGAATTCAAGGAAGGATAAATTCTTTTGATAATGCTTTCTAAGGTATGTTATTAACAGGTCATCTCACAATTTTCGGAATACATTTTTTTCTAGAATGATTCATACCATGAAATTGATATTTCATTGAGGCAACATATCCAAGTATCTGTGGTAAAATCTTCAGCTTGTGGGTCGTTTTATTTTTGGAGTTACTCTCCATGGAAAATAGGGTTTATGGCTAGTCCTGAAACTAGTCAAATACAAGTGTTTCGAGTAAAAATGTCATAACTTCTTCATAACAGATCCAAATTCAGTAAGACCAAATATTTTGGTTAGAGTATAATATTTAGTATGTTGTGTAATAGTTTCAGATCGATTCAACAAATATTACATGTGGGGCACGCTCTACAAGGTCTCTCTCTAGAATAAGCCAAAATTCAACAAGGTATGCCATTTTGCTATAACTACTTTTCTGAGAGGTTCCAAGTAGTGAAACCTAAAGGAATTGCATAAAACACACCGAAAAACATTTTGTATCAGTTTCAGATCTTTATTCATTACAGGTACAAAGTTATGATTATTTCAAGTTAGGGTTATTGACTAATCCAAAACTAGTCATGTAAGACTAAAGAAAAGTTTGATGTAAATGCTAGTTTCTTGTTGTTTAAAGTTAAGCAAGGTTTGCAGGTAGGTGATCATATAAAACAGGTCTATTACAGAGTTATAAAACATATTTGGATGATGAAATTGATGAGGGATTTTGGTTGAGGTACAAGTTGGGTACATGGTTGAGGTACAAGTTGGGTACATGGTTGAGACAAGTAGTTGATGAGTTGGCACATACATGAGGTGTATAGTTGATGATGTTGGTACATATTGATAAGTCATAGTTGATGAGTAGTTGACACATGATTGGTACATACTTGGTACATGGTTGGTTGCACTTGTTTATGGTACAAGTTGATTATAGATTGTTTGGTACAGGTTGGTGCATGGTTGATGCACTTGTTTATGGTACAGGTTGATTACATGTTGAGGTACATGAGGATGCATGGTTGATGCATGGTTTAGGTTTATTGGTACATGTTTACAACTGTATATCTCATAGTGATAGTGTGATAGTGGTTCCATCATTCTACTTCTACTTCAGGGCAGTTGGACGGGGCAAGGACAGGTGGTTGTAGCCACCTTCTGGTTGCCGGAGAACATAGGGGGTTGTAGCCTCCTTTTGGTTGTAGCATGAGAATTGGGGAGTTGAAGCTTCCCTCAGGTTGTAGCCTGAGAAACTAGGGGGTTGGAGCCTCCTTCTAGTTGCAGCTGGAAAACAAAGGAAGTTGATGCTTTCAATGAATGTAATTCTTCAAGACATATAAGAAAAAGTGTTCCGTGGTTTTCTCCCGATTTGGGTTTCCACGTAAAACATTGGTGTACTATGTATGTGTGCGATTTTTCATTTCTTCTTGCTCATTATTGGATAATAATTCTACATTAATATAACACTTATATTATTTGAAGAAAAAGGATTATAATTACGTTATTATTGATTCATCCCCCTTTCAGTAAACCAACAATTGGAATCAAAGAAGGTTCCTTCAAAAATCAATTTAACCACTGAAAGGTAGATCATGGAGAGTACCAACTTGTATAAAAATGGAATACCACAGTTTGATGGACATAAGTATGCTTTTTGGAGCATAAGGATGAAGACATATATACAGGCACATGGATTTCAAGTTTGGCAATCAATTGTAGATGGATACACAGGACCAACAATTCCACCAACAAATGACAAAGCAGTAAAACTCAGTGAGAATAATTCCAAAGAAAAAAATGCACTTTTGAATGGTCTCAGTGATACAGTATTCACCAAAGTAGCACATTGTAAATATTTATGAAGGAGATACAAAAGTCAAAGAAACAAAGCTTCAAACTTACAGATGTCAGTTCGAACAACTAAAAATGAAGGAAGATGAGAATATTTCATCCTACTTCTTACGAGTCAATGAAACAATGAATGCAATCATAGGATTGGGAGAAGAAATCGAAGAATCTGTAATTTTTCAAACGGTACTAAGATCTCTTCCTACGATTTAACCCTAAGGTATCAGCACTAGAAGAAAGATTGGATATAAACTCAATAAGCATGGATGAACTACATGGAATATTCACAACATATGAAATGAGAATTGAACAGGAAAATCCAGATGTAAAAGAAGCAGCCTTGAAAGCATCCAAAAGATCAAAGCAAAAGAAAAAGGAACAAGAAGAATATAGCAGCAGCAATGACGTCTCGGAAGATGATGAATAAGTAGCCAACTTCGCCAAAAGATTGAACAAGGGAACCAACGGTAGGTATAGAGGTAAGCTTCCTTTAATTTGTTTTAATTGTGATAGTATTGGTCATTTTGCTAACAAATGTCCTCTTAAGAAAAAGAGAAATGATGAAGGTTACTCAAAAGGCAAACACACATATAAAGGAAAAAGAAATGCAAAGAAATTTTTCAAGAAAATCTTATGCACCAAAGAAGACATCTCATCATCAGATGAAGATGAAGTTAGTGACAGTGAGCCAGGAAGAGTTCTATTCATGGCAATAAAAGACTCTGACAAAGGAGACTCCAAAGAAGAATATGAAGAAGCCGAAGAAGAATATGAAGAAGTCGAAGAAGAAATTGAAGCAGAAGTTGACTATCGAGAAGAATTAATGTGTGTCATAGAAGTTATCAGAAGAAAAAACAAGAAAAACAAGAAACTATAAGCAGAATTAGACAAGAAAAAGGATACTCGAGAACTAGAACAAATGATCAAAAAATTGAAGGTTCGAATAGAGGAAGATAAAATAATTGATGAAGCATCAAAGAAAAGCTAGAAGAAAATGACAGGATCATTGGAAACTTGGAAGCAAATATTGTCGCACTAAGAAAGGATATTCAAAAGAAAAATATGCAGAATAGCTCAAAAGTTCTGGATAACATTATCAATAGTAAAAAAACTCATCTTGACAAGTCCGGACTTGGATACAATCAGATAATAAAGGGATCAAGATCCAAAACAACAGAGCAAGAAACATATCCAAAAAGTTATGTAGAAATAATCAAAGGGGATAGGAAGATATACAAGGAAGATTACAGGGACACTCCTCCACCAAGAAGATTCATATTTCAGAATCAACAACAGACAGATAAGCCTCAAGAAGAAGGATTCATAAGAGCACCTCCTTTTAGAAGATATTCAACTCCCAGGTATCAAACTATATTTATTTATTTATTCTATGCATGTAATAATTTTGGACATAAAACTATGAATTGCAGAGCTAACAATAGGAACAATAACAACTTTGAGAGTCATACACAAAGGGGTTATTCAAGAAGACCTAGTGAAACACAGAGAAGAAGTTACAACATGTTTGAATCTTTGAGCACTGAAGTGGAATGTTACAAATGTAACAATTTTTGGACACATGGCCAAAGATTGCAGAATGACAGTCCTTCCTAAAGAACCTCAAAAGAATAACAACAGTCACAGACAGGAACCTCAGAAAACGACATGGATAAGAAAGTAAGATCAGCATAGTAATGAAGAATGCACAATTGCTCTAACAGCTAAGCAGAAGAAACGTGGTTGGTATGTTGACTGTGGATGTTCAAAACACATGACAGGTGATAGAAATAAGTTTTTTACATTACAAAAGGAAAGAGATGGATCAATCTTCTTCGGAAATGATGATTCAGCCAAAATCATTGGAAAAGACACAGTCTGAATTGGGAACAAGAATGAAAAGGAAGAAAATGTTCTACTAGTAGAATATATGAAACATAATCTTATAAGTGTGAGTCAAATGTGTGACCAAGGTCATAAAGTTACTTTTGGTTCACAAAAGTGTGAGATAAGAAAATAAGGTTCAGGTAAATTGGTTGCTACAGCTGCAAGAACTTCAAGCAACATATATGTGTTAAGTGAAATTGGAAATGAAAAGTGTTGTCTAGGAAAGGAAGATGAAAGTTGGCTATGGCACAGAAGAATGGGGCACATACATTTTGATAACCTTGTCAAAGTCAACAAAAGAGAAGCAGTCAGAGAAATGTCCCAGATCACAAAACCAACCAACACTTTATGCAAGAATTGTCAACAAGGAAAGCAAACAAAAACCAGCTTTAAATCGAAGGAATATTCAACGACAAGACCACTGGAAATTATGCATATTGATCTAGTTGGACCAACTAAAACAAAGGGATTAAAAGGTGAGAAATACTTCATGTTATTAGTTGATGATTATACAAGAATGACTGCAGTTTTCTTTCTCAAGAATAAGTCATAAGCTTTTGAAAGCTTCAAGATCTACAAGGAAATGGTTGAAAATAAAATGGATTCAAAAATCAAATGCTTGAGATCTGATAATGGAGGAGAGTTCACCTCAAAGAAATTTATGGACTACTGCAACGATCATGGAATAAAAAGGCAATTCTTCATTGCTAGGACACCTCAACAGAATGGAGTTGTTGAAAGAAAGAACATGACAGTATAGGAAATGGCTCGAACAATGTTAATGGATTTGAAATCGACAAATATTTTTTGGACATAGGCAGTGCATACATCAGTTCAAATTCAAAACAGAGTAATGCTCATAAACAACACTGCCAACAATCCTTACGAACTATGGAAAGGAAGACCAACAACTGTATATCACTTCAGAGTTTTTGGAAGCAAATGCTATATCAAAAGAGAAGATGGCAGAATGGGAAAGTTTGACTCTCATGTGAACAAAGGAGTACTTGTTGGTTATTCAAGTACAAGGAAAGCATACAAGTGTTAAAATCTAAGATTGAACAAAGTTGTGGAAAGCATCAACATAACAATTGATGAAATAGGCAGACCAGAATCAAAGGAAGAAAATGAATCAATGAAACAACCGTTAGAAGAAGAAACAAAAGATGAAAAAGAAGTAGAAGAGGAAGATGAAGAGAATTCGACAGAAGTAGAAGAGAAAGTTAAGCAAGTGTCTCCAAAGACACCCAGTAAATGAGTATAGAAGAATCATCCCTCAAGTCAGATTATCGAAAACAAAGATGCAGGAGTTGAGACTAGAAGAAGAATACGTTCACTACAAAAAACACACCTAGAACTCTTATCTACAATTGAACCAATCTGTTTTGAAGAAGCCAGGAAGGATGAATCTTGGAATAAGGCCATGGATGAAGAATTGGATCAAATAGAGACAAATGACACTTGGGAACTGGTTCCAAGACCAAAGAAAAAGAATGTGATCGACACAAAGTGGGTCTTCAAGAATAAATTGAATGAATATGGACAGGTTACAAGGAACAAAGCTAGATTGGTATGTAAAGGATATGCACAGGTTGGAGGAATCGACTTTGAATAGACATTTTCCCTAGTTACCAGAATGGAAGCAATCTGTTTTATTTTAGCTTATGCATTCTCCAAAAATATTAAAATGTATCAAATGAATGTAAAAACATCTTTTCTGAATGGGGAACTTGAAGAAGAAGTCTACATTGAACATCCAGAAGGATTTCAGTTGTCAGAAAATGCAGATTATGTGTGTAAATTAAAGAAGGCCTTGTATGGTATAAAACAAGATCCTAGAGCATGGTACTCTAGACTGGATAAGTATCTGCAGCAGGCAGGGTTCAGAAAAGGAAGTGCAGACAACAACCTTTACATCAAGGTAAGTCAAGGTAACATTTTATTAATTGAAGTTTATGTTGATGATATTATTTTTGGTAGTAATGATGACAGGTTAAGAAAGAAATTTGCAAAAGATATGCAGAATGAATTTGAAATGTCGTTACTTGGAGAACTATCCTTCTTTCCGCGACTTCATATAGGCCAAAGCAACCAAGGAATTTTTATTTCTCAAACCAAGTATATCAGAGAAATGCTGAAAAGATTCAGTATGGAAGATTGCAAACCAATTATCACTCTCATGCAAACCAGTTGCAAGTTGAGCAAAGATGATGATTCAAAGTCTACAAATCAGAGGAAATACAGGTCAATGATTGGAGGCCTACTATATGTGACAACATACAGACTAGATGTAATGCAGGAAGTTGGACAAGTGGCACGATTTCAAGCAGCACCAAAGGAATCACATGTATTAGCAGTGAAGAGGATTTTCAAATATCTCAAAGGAACATAAGAGTTTGGATTATGGTATCCAAAAGGAAATGATCTATCACTTATTGCCTACACAGATGCAAATTGGGTAGGTTGTATTGATGACCAACGAAGCACCAATGGAGCAACATTCTACTTGGGTGAGTGTTTAGTATCATGGATAAGCAAGAAGCATTCATCAGTATCCTTATATACAGTCGAGGCAGAGTACATTGCAACATCATTATGTTGTACACGAGTTCTTTGGATGAAATAAACTCTGATAGATATACAGGTTGATTATGATGAGACCATTCCAATATATTGTGATAATACAAGCACCATCAGTATCTCAAAGAATCCGGTGATACACTCCAAGGGGAAGCACATTCCAATCAAGTATCACTTTTTACGGGAAAATGTTGCGGAAAAGAACATCAAAGTTGAGTATGTGGGCACAAAAGAACAAGTGGCAGACGTCTTTACAAAACCACTTCCACAGGAAGCCTTTGAGTATCTTCTCTAGAGACTCGAAGTTATTTCTAGTCCAAAATGAATTCTTTTGAATGCTTATCTTATATGTCTTAGATGTACACGAGGAAGCACCATAAGAAGATAGTTCAGTCAGGGGGAGCAGCCCCGTATGGAAAGATACCTTTGCCATTGATAACAAAGGGGGAGAGATTTATCAGATGCAAAGGACAGAGACATGGTTCTAGAGGGAGGATGAGTGATATGATTTCAGTATTGCATCAGAGTGTTGCCATCAATGCCAAAGGGGGAGATTGTTGATTAAAGTTGGTTGTCATTGATGTCAACCCTTGAAGAAATCCCTGTAGCACAAAGGTTGAGTAATGGACCCAAGATTCTTTGATGTAAATATGACTCGTTATTGTCTTTTCATGGTTGATAATAAGTAGAAATGGATGAACTCCAAAGTGTTCCCCTTATGGTGAAATCCCTCACGGGAAGATGCTTTGTGGATTGAGTTATCCTAGAAGTATGGTTAAAGAACCCATGTTTATTTGTGGAATACTGAGATGAATGTCAATGAATTTGTCATTGAAACTATCCTATATGGATATTGTTTGTCATTCCATTTCCGGGGGTATGTGGAACGCCACATAACTCCTCACGGTTAAAGAGTTATGGCCATGAGAAATTGGAGAACCCAGGTTTGGGTAATGGACCCAAGTTTGTTTGATGGATAATGGTACACGTTTTGATATATTTGAAGGTAATACTATTCTATATGGATGGTACATGTCATTACATTTATGTTGGTATGTGGAACGTCACATAAATCCTCACGGTTTGAGAGTTATGGCCTTACGAAGCTGGAGGACCCTCTTATGTCATCTAGAAACCCCAAAAGGTCAAAGTAGTCAAAGTGGTTTAAGATATTTTAGAAAGTAAATAATAAAGTGAATTGATGAGTGTACTATAATTCAAAGTGAATACAAAATAAATTATTTAAATAATAAATTTAATGGAGAAATTAGAAGTGGGTTAACCCTAAAATAAGGAAAGCCGACAAAGTGAACTAGAAGATGTTTTTAAGGAAGCTACTTGGAGAGTATAAATAAGAGGCAAGGCTCTCTCATTTTAGATGCATTTGATCATATTGAATACCTATAGGTGTCTGAGGTAACTAAAGGATATCTAAGACGAATTTCTGAGGGAAGGTGAAGAAAAGAAGGCCAGAATTCAAGGAAGGATAAATTATTTTGATGATGCTTTATAAGGTATGTTATTTACAGGTCATCTCACCATTTTCGCAATAACTTTTTTTCTAGAATGATTCAGACCGTGAAATTTCTAGTCCATTGAGACAACATATCCAAGTATATGTGGTAAAAAATTTAGCTTGTGGGTCATTGTATTTTTGGATTTACACTCCGTGGAAAATAGGATTTGTGGCTAGTCCTGAAACTAGTCAAAAACATGTGTTTCAGGTAAAAACGTCATAACTTCTTCATACAGATTCAACTTCCATAATACCAAATGCGTTGGTTAGAGTACATTCTTTAGTATTTTGTGTAACTGTTTCAGATCGATTCAACAAACATTCTGTGCGGGGTACGCTCTACAAGGTCGCTCTCTAGAATAAGCCAGAATTCAACAAGGTATGTCATTTTTTCTATAACTACTATTCTGAGAGGTTCCAAGTAGTGACACCTAGAGGAATGGCATAAAACAGACTGAAGAAAATTTTGTATCAGTTTCAGATCTTTATTCACTAGAGGTACAAAGTTATGATTATTTCAAATTAGGGTTGTTGACTAATCCAAAACTAGTCATGTGACACTAAAGAAAAGTTTGATGTAAATGCTAGTCTCTTGTTGTTTAAAGTTAAGGAAGGTTTGAAGGTATGTGATCATATAAAACAGTTCTATTAGGGATTTATAAATCATATTTAGATGATGAAATTGATGAGGGATTTTGGTTGAGGTACAAGTTGAGTACATGGTTGAGACAAGTAGTTGATCAGTTGGCACATACATGAGGTGTATAGTTGATGATGTTGGTACATATTGATGAGTCATAGTTGATGATTATTTGACACATGATTGGTACATACTTGGTACATGGTTGGTTGCACTTGTTTATGGTACAGGTTGATTACAGATTGTTTGGTACAGGTTGGTGCATGGTTGATGCACTTGTTTATGGTACAGGTTGGTGCCTGGTTGATGCACTTGTTTATGGTATAGGTTGATTACAGGTTGAGGTACAGGTTGATGCATGGTTCAGGTTTATTGGTACATGTTTACAATGGTATAGCTCACAGTGATAGTGTGACAGTGGTTTCATCATTCTACTTCTACTTTAGGGAGGTTGGACGGGGCAAGGACAAGTGGTTGTAGCCGGAGAACATAGGAGGTTGTATCCTCCTTCTACTTCTATCCATAGAATTGGGGAGTTGGAGCTTCCCTCAGGTTGTATCCTGAGAAACTAGGGGGTTGGAGCCTCCTTCCAGTTGCAACTGGAAAAAAAAGGAAGTTGGTGCTTCCAATGAATGTAATTCTTCAAGACATATAATAAAAAGTATTATGTGGTTTTCTCCCAATTTGGGTTTCCACGTAAAACATTGGTGTACTGTGTATGTGTGTGATTTTTCATTTCTTATTGCTCATTATTGGATAATAATTCTACATTGATATAACACTTGGATTATTTGAAGAAAAAGGATTATAATTACACTATTACTAATTCACCCCCCCTCTCAGTAATCCAACAACCAGAGGGAATGAAAAGTGGATCTAGGGAAACGACGCACATCAATATCGGTATTATTTACCCTTCATGATATTACTTCGCAAGTTATATATCTGATCTAACAAAATAATGCAATAATAATATAAGAGATAGCAAATAACTCAACATCAATCACACAAAACAACAAGATATACGTGGTTCACCCTCTCCCTAGGGCTACGTCCACATAACTCTGTTTCTTGATATAATATGTGGAAACATAGAGTTCTATCTGTGAATTTAGTTGCATATTTCTCTCTCTCTCTCTCTCCCTTTCTCCCTTCCCTCCCTGCGCACCCAGCTGCAGGGTCGATCTTCGCACCCAGCTGAAGATATTACAATACAGTCTCAATACTGCTCTCAACAACAATACTCAACAATGAACAAAAACAATCATAGTGACAACGAACCAACTACTAAGCAACCCTCTCGACTCTCCTAGACCTTTATTTATACATTACATGGAAAAAGTCTAGGTGTCGAAACCCTAGGTCCACTTGACCCGTGCTTTAAGGGCTTCACCAGCCTGTCCTTCCTTCTTTTCCTTGAGGTGATCCAAAGAACTTGTTGGTGTCTTCTTCCACTTGCTGAGTTTTCCATGATCCATTTTCCTTACTGCTTTATCTTCCTCGATCTTCTCTTCCAACGGATAGCTTTTCCTTTCTTGTCTCCTTCTTTTCTGCTTCTTTTCCCACTTCGACCCTTCCTTGGTTTATGTGTCTTCTACGCAGTTCGTACTTCGCCTTTCTTCCTTAATATTTGCTTCCTTACCTAACCAAGGGCCAACAGGCCCCCAACACTTCATCCCGAGTCACTGGAAGACTAAACCTTCTATTTTACTTCGACTGCAAACTGCACGGAGAAGCCTGTTCTTTCTGCTGTGTCCCTCCCTATAGTGTGCAAACTATCTTTTCTATGTCTAGTACCCAGTTTAAACTGCTCCTGGTACCTATACCCTTCTTCCTTTGATTTTATTGAGATCTACGAGGCAACTGGTTGTCGTAATACAATTTCAACTGGCTCCCATTCACTAATCCATCCTTCCATTCTCCATTTAGGGTTTTCAACTGCGCAACTCCTCCTTCTGTGACATAGGAAACCTCAAATGGCCCAAGCCAATGTATCCTGAACTTCCCTGGATGCTTCATGAACTTGTTGTCATATAACAATACCAAGTCTCCTTGCTTGAATTCCTTCCTCTTGATATGTCTGTCATGGTAATCCTTTTCTCTTTCTTTCTGTACCTGATGATGAAATCCTGTAATAAACCTATCTTCTTATAACTATATCAATTATGCAAGCCTGTCTTGAACAATGCGAGTGTCATACATATCTATGAAGGCTGAAATTCTTAAATTATGACCAAGTATTCCATAGGTACCACTGCTTCCAAGCCATATACCAACTTGAAGGGACTTTGTGTTGTCATCTTCTTGCAAGTAGTTCTATAATCCCATAATACTACTGGAACTATTAAATCCCAATCATCTATGTTGATGCTACAAATCTTAGTCAACGTTGTCTCCAATATCTTATTGAAAGCTTCAACTGTACTGTTGAGTGCAAAATATGTCACATAAATTCTCAACGATTTAATATCAACCAGGGATGCTCGTAAGCTTGTGATGATGCCAGCAAAATATATGCAGGAGTAGGCATCTAACGCTAATCTAAGAAAATTCAATCAAATCCTAACTCTTGCATAAGACTTAGTTGTTGTAGGCATGAAAACACTAGCTCCCATTCAGGAGGTCTTCTCAGAATGTTTCAAATAACCCATCAACAATCAAGATCATCAAGTAAACACTCATGCATTGAAAATAAATACTCTTAAAAAGGCTTAGTTGTTGTAGGCATGGAAACACTAGCTCCCATTCAGGAGGTCTTCTCGAAATGTTTCAAATAACCTATCAACAATCAAGTAAACACTCATGCATTGAAAATAAATACTCTTAAAAAGGCTTAGTTGTTGTAGGCATGGAAACACTAGCTCCCATTCAGGAGGTCTTCTCGGAATGTTTCAAATAACCCATCAACAATCAAGTAAACACTCATGCATTGNAAATAAATACTCTTAAAAAGGCTTAGTTGTTGTAGGCATGGAAACACTAGCTCCCATTCAGGAGGTCTTCTCGGAATGTTTCAAATAACCCATCAACAATCAAGTAAACACTCATGCATTGAAAATAAATACTCTTAAAAAGGCTTAGTTGTTGTAGGCATGGAAACACTAGCTCCCATTCAGGAGGTCTTCTCAGAATGTTTCAAATAACCTATCAAAAATCAAGATCATCAAATAACAATAAAGCATGTAAACCTATTCAAAGCATTTCAAACAAGACGAAAATGCTACTATGATCTATTTGGAGTGAGCTCAATTCTCCCAAGAACAAAGTAACACATAAACTAAAGCATTCTAAAT
>ML783378.1:269547-313952 GCA_009831015.1 Picea engelmannii | reverse complement strand
ACGAAAATGCTACTATGATCTATTTGGAGTGAGCTCAATTCTCCCAAGAACAAAGTAACACATAAACTAAAGCATTCTAAATCTAAACTAGAGAATGGAAACTGATGTGAAAGTAAAGCTTGATTCTTATTCCATCATAAGTTTGATACAATGCTCCAAGAGTCCTCCCTTGAAATGGAGGAGGCACTCCTATTTATACAAAAGTTTAAGATAACTTAGATCCACAAATCTCTCCTAGATCCACAAATGTCTCATTTGGTTACAACCATATGTTCACACCTATCAAGTGATATCTTCTACAAATCCTCTCACAAATCTTTCTTTCATGATTAATCTCCATCCAAGATACTTGAGTAGATATCCAAATCTTTATCAAATCTTCAAAGGGTTGAAGAGGGAATTCGAATTTGAGACTTGATGGTCAAATTTGACTTGGTTGGAGTCTTCAAATACACCTGTAAACATCATGAAACTCATCCCATTTTCATATATAAGTGTAAACATGTCATTTTCCAATATTTAATCTTAAATTCACTCAAAAACACTAAAATAGATGCATTGGAAAATAATATGTCTAAACCCCATGTAATCATGAAAAATGGTTTATGTAAGGGTGCGGGAAAGCGAAATATGGTTAAAAGTGAAGTGAAAATGTTGGTAAAAAGATGACACTTTGGCGACTCAACATGTACCATTCGCCTATGGGTGGTATGGAGTGCTCTTCTGATGGTGAATTTCGAATTCCTGAGTCAAGGCTTCAATAGTTTTGTTGATGAAGTGTGTGCCTTGATCAATCATGAGGATCTTCGGGCATCCAAACCTTGTTACGATATCCTCAAAAATGACTTCACAGCTATAGCTGCACTACAAACCTTAACTTCTCTTACTTCTGCCCATCTGGTCAAGTACTTTGTCGCAGTGATAATGTATCTCGCTCCTGTGTGCCTTCCTGGTGGGTTAATAGGTCCCACAAAATCAATGGCCCATTTCTCGAATACTTGTAGTGTTAATTGTGGTGACAAAGGAATCTCATCCATTCTAGAAGGTTTTCCTACTCGTTGGCATACATCGCTGGCTCTGTAGTATTCCTTAGCATCCTTATGTAAAGTAGGCCACCAAAGGCTAGCTCTAAGAATCTTCTGCGCTATTGCTTTCCTTGCATAATTTCCTCTTGCGATGCCTTCATGCGATTCTGCAAGAATCAATGGTCTTTCTGCTTCCATAACGCATGTCCTCAAGATATCATCTGGTCCCATCTTATATAACTGTCCAACTATAAGTTGAAAGTCGATAGCGTGGACTACCAACTGTTTCTTCTGAATGACTGTGTACTCGCGAGACTCCATTCCTGTGGACAATAACTGAACTATATCGACTAAGTGATCATTGAATTTCCTGATGGTCAACAACTGTGCATATGGTAGTGTATCCTCCAGACTAGTAGGTTCCTCTCCATGTTCCAACCTAGATAAGTGATACTCTTGGAATAGTAGTAACCATATACATATTCTTCCACCCAACACTAGCTTGTTGACTAAGTATTTCAATGCAGAATGGTCAATGAACATCTTAAAATGTCCTCCCAGCAAATAGTGTCTAAACTTCTATAGAGCATATACCATAGCCAAGCCTTCTCTTTTAGTTGTAGTATCTAGTTCCTTTCAGCTATAGAAAGATTCCTGCTTGCAAAGTCTATGGGGTGGTCAATATCTCCTGCACCTGGATGTGCTAAAATTGCTCCTAATGCAATGGACGAAGTATCGACATGAACATTGAACTCCTTACTCCAATCTGGAAAAACCAAGATTGGCACAGTGACCATTTTCTGCTTTAGTGTGTCGAAGTTCTGCTGGCATTCTTCTGTCCATCGAAACTTACTGTATTTCTTTAATAGATTCTCCATAGGTATTGTTATCTCTGCATAACCTTTAATGAACTTTTTGAATTATCCAGTGTGTCCTAGTGCAGTGTGCATCTATCTGACCGAAGTAGGGGGAGGTAGATCAACAATGATGGCAATCTTGGAAGGATCTACCAACAATCCTTGCTTACACATGATATGCCCTAGAATCACTCCAAAGGGTGAAAATAAAATACACTTTTTCAAATTCAAGGAAATGTGACATTCCCTGCACTTATCTAGCATCATCTTAAACATTTAATATGGTCTTTCAGTAGACTAAAGACGGTCCATTCATCAAAATAAGCTTCTGGGAACTTATGTAGAAAGTCCTTAAATGATTTGACCACCACCCTGGAAAAGATGGTTGGTGCATTCTTCAAGCCAAAAGGCATCACAGTATACTGGAACGACCCCCATTCTATTGCAAATGTGGTCTTATGTTGATCTTCCTTAGCAATTTTGATCTGGTGATAGCCTGAAAATCCATTTGTGAATGAGTAAACCTTTTGTCCTCCTACATTATCTAGAACTTCGTCAGTAAAAGGTGTAGGGAATGGGTCATTTAGAAATTCATCATTCAACTTCCTTAGGGCTACACAAATTCAGATTTCTCATGTCTTCTTATATTGGACCACCATAGGGATAATCCATTTGGATTCTTCAACGGGTTATATGATTCCTGCTTCCAACATTCTATCCAATTCAATCTTAACTTTCTTCTTATATTTAAGATTCAGTCTGTAAGGTCTCTTCTTGATAGGTCTTGCATCTGGTCTCAGAGGGATTTTCATTTCTCCCATGGGCCTTTTAATTCCCTTCATATCAGTGAACTTGGTTGGAAACAAGTCTTGATATTCATGTAATAGTTATGTGATCTTGCTAATAGTGGCATCATCCCAATAGTTTCCCACATTTTCCATCTTAGGTGCTTGCTCTGTTCCAATATTAAATTTCTTGATTTTAATAGGCTGTCCAACAAAGGGTAATTCAATCCTAGGCCCTTCTATGTCTCTGTGACCTTCAGTTTCTACAATGTTTACATCTCTAGGGTCATCATCCTCATCATCATTAATATTGTAGAAATCTTGTAACTGCTGAAGAGGAGAATTCCATTCATCTTCTTCTTTCTCAAAAGGGAGGTTAGGTGCCTCCTCAAAGACCTTTTGTCTTACAATTTGTAAAGCCTGATCTACTGTAGGGTACTGACTCTCAAATAAAAACGTAGCTATAAAGTTCTGAGTCATACCATTCCAATGTGTAGTGATGAGGCACAGTTCTGCTTGAAGATACCAGTTGATAGGCGTAGTATCCAAGGTGTTAATGAACTTATGAACCCATTGTTCTTTAGGAATGTTGCTCCAGGCCTCCTCACAACTTCACATGTGGTCCTTAGGAAAAATATGGTCTGTGTATCGAACTTCGCAACCTTCTGTTTGGTCTGAAAATCGCACTATCAATAAGGTGAGACATTGTGTCCACTCTGCGATGTTCTTCTTGTGTGTTCCCCACCATCTAGCTGGTGTGGCTTTCAAGGCTTCATCCAGTGCCAACATCCTATGTTGCACTGGTACAATTTTCTCAAATTCAGCTAGAAATGTCTCTAAATGATTCAAGCCATAAAATGTTGGAAGGTTACTTACTTCGGTGCCAATCCAATGAACTAATCTGGTCAATATGGCACATCGTCATGTGGAGACTTCATACATTATGTTCTGCCAATTTTATAATGCCTCTTATGAATTTGATGAGCATGTGCTTTCACTTCACCAGTTGAGATTTCCATCTATCGTAGGATTAATGTAATCATGTTGTCTTGCTGTCATCTTGTAAATGTTCTCTATCTCATATGTGCGGTCTTCTTCCCTGATAGGTTATGTGTATCTGCGACCTTTATCTGGGTCCATAGGTGCAATGAATTTAAGGCCATTACCTTCAAATGTCATTCTTCTCTTCTTTAGGTCAATGAAAGTCGAATTGTTGAAATCCCAATAAATTCCTAACAATGCAGGATAAGGAAAACTATCATCAACAATCTCAATTAGTTCAAAGTCTACAAATTTCCTTACCCCATCGATGTTTACAAGGACATGCTCTAATCTTCCAAAGGGGCTCACCGCCTGCTGATTAGCCATCTTGAGCTTGATAGGAGAGTAAATCAGTCTAGGTTTTCCCATCAGTTCCCATGTCTTCTTCGTCATAACATTGACTTCTGATCCCAAGTCGAGGACCACATAGTCCATATTGTAGTCTCCAATCTGAGCACTAAGGTGGAATTCCTTGTTTGTTCTTATTTTCCTTGATACTTGATTCACAACTCTACTTAGCATAGGGTCTATTTTCCCAATTTTGTACTGTATTACTAGGTGTTGTAGCTCATGTACAACCTTTTCGTCTTTAATCAAATTAATACATGTACATAAGAAGTCCATTAGCTTGCTTACTGTCTTTTCCTTGTCTAGCTATAACAGACTGATCAAATGCTGGTGGAATTTCACATTGCCTTACTTTTGGTTGTGCCTTAGATGAAGAAGCTTGTCCTTCTACAAATTCTTTCCTTGCTTCCTCAAAAGTATGCCTCTCTCTCCTTGGGTCAAACAACTGTGCCTTCTCTGCAACTCTTTTGATCTCTGATCCTTCTGCAATCTTTCCTAGGGTCACCTTGTCTTATCTTGTAACAATGCCTCCTCTAGTAATAACAAAGACTTTGGGGTCCTCACTGCAAGGTTCTGTTGATATTAGTTGAACTTGTTGGTTTCCTCCTCATCTCTCCTATAGTTTGGCTAACAATACTGGACAATATTCAATGACATGATCAAAGGAGTTACAATAGTTGCAAGTGGTACAAGGGTTCTAAAAATCCCTTTCCAAATGTCTTGGATGTGCACAGTTACAACAGATAATCTTTCCTCTACCTCGACCCATACCTCCTCCTCGTCCTCTTCCTCTAAATCCACCACGAGAGTTGAAGTTTCCTCTTCTTGGGGCTTTGAATTGTTCGTTATTTCCCTCTTGTTGTGTTTCTCCTTGAATCCTATATGTATCCCTTGATCATTCATGTAAGAGATCATAAGCCCTAGAATCCTTCTCATCGTGACCCACAGAGTTACAGAATGTGCAGTAAATATTGGTAGGTTTATGGACATATTTTTTCATATAATAACATTCACCAGGGCGATATCTCGTTCTACATACCTCACACCAGGGTACAATATCCTGCTTCAAAGGACTAGGTGCTCCAGAGGCCAAGTATTCATGAAATAAGGGACAATGCTCCTTGTCATGGCCCTTTGATTTACATGTGATGCACCATATATCTTCTCTTTTCTCTTTTTCTTTATCTTTCTTCATATCTTCAACCTGTAAAGACAAACTAGTTAACTGATTCAAGATCTGACTCATACTTGGGCTGGATTCTCATATAGCGGTTGCTTCTAATTTCATGGCAATCTCTAATGCTTTAGCCTACGAAGCAACCTTCTATTGGATTAGCAGAACTCTGATGTGTGGAAGGAGAGCAGTGATGAACCATTCTTTATTCTGTTCATCTGGGATCTGAAAACTAAAACGACCTGTCAGAGTCTTAAACCTCTGATCAAACTCCCAAACAGGTTCAGTGACCTTTTTATTGATTTCCTTCAACTTTGTAATACATTGTGACTCTGACTTAGGTTTCTTGAATTCCACACTGAGTGCATTATTAATGTCATTCAATGGTTTAGGTTGTCCAGGTCCTAAAACAAACTTCATGTACCCGTTCAGAGCGCAATCCATCAAGGTAGTACTAAACTGAGTTCTCTTAACAGCTTTCTCAGTGACTTGATTGATGCTCCATATAGCTTTGCATAAGAACCAGTGTTGGTCAGGATCTTCAGATCCGTCTCCCCTGAAGATGGATAACCTCATTTCATCTGCCATAAATCTTCCTTGGTTTCTTGAATGAGTATGTGCTAAACTTCTTGTAACAGTACTCTGGTGGCTCTAACTACTTTGGTTACTCTGGTTACTTAGTGTTTCTAAAATAACAAGAGGATTAATAGTACTTACTTCGACAATAGGAAAAGTTCTTGAAGTTTCTGGCTCTCCTTGGTGAAGTTCTTTAGATCCTACTTCCTCTGTTCTTGTGGTCTTTGAATGCTCTTCATCTGTTATATCTGCTTCTTCTCCACTATAGAATCCCTCATCTCCGTAGTTTTGCTTAAATAGGTTTAGAAGAGGAACCTCTCTGAACAGTCTCCTACTGCGCGTGAGTCCAGCCTTTGTGTCACTGTCACTGTCTAAATTTTTGAACATTAGCTTCACTGTATCTTTAGGATATTCTTCTCATGCAATAGCATCTTAAACCTCAGCTTCAAAAAGTGTAGGAACTTCCCTCTAGGTCCCTTAAAGAAGTACTTATCTTATTGACTATACAATTCAAATCTGACAATAGAAAACTCAGTGATGTATCCTCCAATAGTGCTATCGAAACAGAGATCCACTTCTCTAGACACATCGTTATCAACTCTCTTGACGTTCTTGATCAACGTTGTTGTCCAAACCCTAGGTGGTCTAGATCTGATCTCAAACTAGGTATCTGCTAATCTTGCTAACCACTCGTGTAAATCCTTATGAAATCCTTCAAAGAAGATTTCGTGTATGTCGGTAAAGATGTACCTTCCCAACCAATCTTCTGTACTAATGCTAGGGTTCTTGTTCTGGGCTTTAGCAAAGTCATTTTCTTGTTCCTCTATCCACTTCTGAATGTATGTCTTCGATGGGAACCACCTTGACATTCCCACAAAAAGATCTTGGTCCTAGCAACAGAACCATTTATTGGCACATGGGCAGACCCAGTTTTCAACTCTTACAGTGCATCAACAAGCCCTAACTACTAGCCCTTTTGGCAACACCTGCAAAGCAGATGCAGTCTCACCCGAAGTAGAAATAGGGGTTTGTAGGACACATGTGTCTACAATCAGAGGGAATGCAAAGTGGATCCAGGGCAACGATGCACAAAAATCTAGATATTATTTACCCTTCCTAAGCTTACTTCGCAAGTTATATATCTGATCTAACACAACAATGCAATAATAGTATAACAGATAGCAAATAACTCAGCATCAATCATACAAAACAACAAGATATACCTGGTTCACCCTCTCCCTAGGGATATGTCCACAGAACTATGTTTCTTGATATATTATCTAGAAACATACAGTTCTATATGTGCACTTAGTTGCATATCTCTCTCTCTCTCTCCCTTTCTCCCTTCCCTCCCTGTGCACCCAGCTGGAGATATTACAATATAGTCTCAATACTGCTCTCAACAATAATACTCAACAATGAACAACAAAAATCATAGTGTCAATGAACCAACTACTGAGCAACCCTCTCGACTCTCCTAGACCTTTATTTATACCTTACATGGCAAAAGTCTAGGTGTAGAAACCCTAGGTCCACTTGACCCATGATTTAAGGGCTTCACCATCCTGTCCTTCCTTCTTTTCTGCGAGGTGCTCCAAAGCACTTGTTGGTGTCTTCTTCCACTTGTTGAGTTGTCCACGATCCATTTTCCTTATTGCTTTATCTTCCTCGATCTTCTCTTCCAATGAATAGCTTTTCCTTTCTTGTCTCCTCCTTTTCTGCTTCTTTTCCCACTTTGACCCTTCCTCGGTTTATGTGCCTTCCACGCAGTTCGTACTTCGCCTTTCTTCCTTAATATTCGCTTCCTTACCTAACCAAGGTCAAACACTATTATTTAAAATAATGCTTAAACATGACATGCACATCAATAACCAATGAGCAGGAACATTATGAATACAGATCTAATAATAATAATTAATACACAACAGAAATACAAATATACAAGCAAAGGAAACCACAATAGAGAGCACTTGTCTTAAACAAAATCAATCACCAACTAGCGATAGACCAAGGACATTCCACCCAACCTTAGACACTATTTTTCCAGGTCTTAACAATAGGTCACCCTTGGGTCAAGGATATGAATCCACAAGGAAGGGTTCCAGAGTGACATTTGTCTTCCCAAACCAATCAACACTCAAGCTCTCACAGGTTTCTAAACACACAACAATCCAGATTACACCAACTCTCTTCTCTCCAGCCTGGACCACCCAAAGACAATGAACCCCCTTCACTTCCATACAGACCCTTAGGATGTCCACTTCTTTCCAAGGCTTCAGTGTATCTGGTAAAGAATCTACATGTTGGGACTCTTAGGATTCTCAACTGTGAACACATTTTAGCACATGCCAATGCATCTCGGGAATGCATACACCAATTCATGGCTGGAATACACCAATAATTACTAAAACCAAAAAAAAAATGGCTTCTTTCCTTAGCAATTTGTCCCCATGTCCCAAACAAGAATAAGAATGAATGAACCAAATGATAGAGTAAATGGAGAAGAACCTCCAAATAGCCCACAATAGGTGTTTATATAATTACATGCATTAAATAAACACATGGAATTTTCCCCAAGAAGTACAAGTAACTACTTCTTTCTCTCTAAAATTTGAAGAAGGGTAGTTAAATATAATATCAATAATTAACACTTTTACCCCCCTCTCTCATGGAATCATAACCCCCTATACTATTTTCCTTGTCGGTCTTGCAACCAACAATGTATTTTATTATTTGCAATGTTAAAAGTATTACATTTCCTAGGCACTCCAACCTCTTTTAATTGTTTAGGAACTTTGACATTTCATCAAATAAAAAAATTACATTATTAAACTGGAGACTCAAAACCAGGGTATTACATTCCCCTCCCCATTATTTTGGCACTATCCTCAGTGCATATACAAAACAAAAATCAAAATTTCAAAATTCTTCAAAACTTCACAGGTACTCTACCCACATGGCATCTTCATGCTCCCAAGTAGCATCTTCAGTACTGTAGTAGGTCCATTGAACTATTACCGGTTCCATGACTTGATTCCAGAGCATTTTGACTTTTATGTCCAATATGCGCATCGAATGGACCTAAAAGTCTTTGTCCGGATCCACTTGAATCAAATTCCAATAAATAATATGGTTAGGATCATGTACATATTTTTTTATCAAGGAGACATGAAATGAATTATGCACATTCATGGAAGAAGGTAATGAAAAATGTATGCAACTTGCCCTATTTTGTCCATTATCTCAAATGGACCACAAAATATGGTTGCTAGCTTTGTACAACTGCTCAACTTTAATGAGATCTTCTTGGGATTTGTCTTCAAAAGCACATGCTATCCCACTTTAAATTCTCTACTTTTCTTATTCTTATCTACATAACTCTTATGTCTATCTTGTGCTTCCTTCGAATTCTTCTTAATTTTAACCATTTAGTCTTTCGTATCCTTGAGTAATTCTAGACCAAGTATTACTCTGTCTGTTGGGTTGTCCCAACTCACTGGAGTATTGTATTTTCTACCATACAAATCTTCAAATGGAATCATCTTCAATGAAACTTGATACCCATTATTATAGGCAAACTCAACCGAATGCAAGTAATATTCCCACTTAGATGAATTATCCATCACATACATTCTCAACATGTCTTCAATCACTTGGTTGACTCTCTCTTTCTACCCATCTTACTATGTATGGTATGTTGTGCTAAAGTTCATATTTGTATCAAATTCTTTAAATAATGCCCTCTAGAAATTTGAAGTAAAGTTGATATCTCTGTTTGAGACGATTGCGTTAGGTATCCCATGGAACCTAATAGTTTCCCTCACATAAATTTTTTCAATATTAGTTGTTGTATGAGTCATTTTTACAAGAGAAAAATGAGTATCCTTTTTCAACTTATCAACCACTACCATTATTGAATCACATTTCCTTGTTGTTCTAGTAAACTTAGAGATAAAATCAATGGTTACTACTTCCAATTTCTTCTCTAGAATTGGTAATGGTTCTAGTAAACCCGTTGGGTGTCTATGCTCATCCTTCACTCTTTGACATTTCATACATCTGGCAATGTAATCAACAATATCCTTCTTCATCCCAGACCAAAAAAATTGGGTTCTTACTACTGCAATTGTTTTCTAGTAATTAGGATGTTTGGCATGTGGAACATTATGCATTTCTTTTAATACTAAATTCCTAAGTTCTCCATAACCAGGAACATAAATTCTACTTTTATGCATAAGTAATCCATCTTCCTTGATCTCATACTCTTTAATTTTTTGTTGTACATTTTCTTGGTGTAAACTTTCTTTTACTTGTAGGTAATGCTAATCCATAACAACATCATCCAAAGTTATGTTATTCAAATTTTACTAATGCATACTAATAGTTGTAGCATGCATGGCATCCTTCTACTGAGTGCATCAACAACTTTATTTTGTTTTCCTTTGATATTCTTGATGTCAATGCCATACTCACTTAAAATTTCCAGCCATCTTTTCTTCCTAGCAATCAAAGTTGGTCATTCAAAAAGGTATTTCAGACCATTATGGTATTTTCTTAATTCAAATATATTTCCCATGAGATAATGTCTCCACATATTTAATGCATGAACTATGGAAGCAAACTCTAAGTCATGTGTGGCATAATTTCGCTCATTCTCTTTAAGCTTTCTAGACTCATAACTAATGACATATCCATTTCAAGTGAGGAATCCACCAATTCCTACCTTGCATGCATTTGTACATACCACACAATTCTCATTTGGATCAACAATCTTTAAAATAGGTGCACTAGTAAGTAATTATTTCAAAAAATTAAAATTCAATTCACACTCTACTGCCCATTCAATTTTAATTCCCTTAATTTGTAAAGAAGTAATGGGATGAACAATTTTAAAGAATCATTTTATAAATATCATGTAGTATATCGCTAATCACATAAAAGATATGACTTTTGAAACATATATTGGTGTTGGCCATCCTCTAATGGCTTCAATCTTCTCTGGATCCACTAATATTCCTTTTTTTTTAAATAATGTTCCCTAAATAATGGATCTATTCTTGGTAAAAAGAACACTTGCTTAGCTTAGCATAGCATACAAATGATTTTCCCTTAGCGCTTGCAAAACCAACCTCAATTGATGTTCATGCTCTTCCTATGACTTAAAATAAATAAGTATGTCATCCAACAACAAAATGAAGAATTTATCCAGATTATTTTTGAATATGCCATTCATTAAGAATATAAAGACAAATGGTGCATTGGTCATCCCAAATGGCACCACTACAAATTCATAATGTCCATACTTGGTTAGAAAGGTTGTCTTACTAATGCATTCTTCCTTGATTCTTACCTGATGGTATCCCGATCTCAAGTTTATATTTGAAAATATCATTTCCCCTCTTAGTTGATCAAAGAGGTCATCAATTCTAGGTAGAGGGTATTTGTTCTCACAGTGACTTTATTTAGCTTTCTAAAGTCAATACACAATCTCAATGTTCCATCCTTATTTTTGACAAAGAGTATTGGGGCTTCGCCAGGTGAAACTCTTAGGCATATGTACCCTTTCTTCAACAATTATTCCATCTACATTTGTAATTATTCTAATTCTAATGTACTCATTATGTAAGGATTTTTTTATATCAGGGAATCTCCTGATACTAAATCAGTAGAAAAATCTATCTCCCTCTTGGGTGGCAATCCTGGTATTTATTGGAATACATCTTCAAAATCTTACAATACTAAATAATATTCAAGGCTTGGCCCCTTGGTATTTTCTAGCTCCTCAACATGAGCTTCATACAATTGGCATCCTTTCCTAAAACATCTCTTCAACTACAAGGATGAAATCTCTCGTATAGAAATGGGTCTTGGAATTCCCTTCACAACGCTTTGTTTTCCTTCTTCATGAAGACAAGTAAATGTCTTGTTATGAAAATCTAGAACAACATGATGTTGGTACAACCAATCCATTCTAATTAGGATATCATAAGATCCTAATGGGATGATATTTGTATCAACATCAATACTCACTCCATTCATATTTATTGGAAAACCTTTAACAATATAATTGATCCTTCTTTTGGGTTGAGTAGCTAGCTGAACCAACCTTGATTTTTCAAGATAACTTTTCTCCAAATGTAATATTTCCACTATTTTAGGGTCAATGTAACAATGGAATTCTCCTAAATGAATTAAAATAGCAATAGTATGATTAATTATTTTAGCTTCCACTTCAATCATATTGGACTGGTATTTTGTTCGTCAATCTTCTAGGGTTGCATGTATTCTTGGGATACTTTTGCCAATGTCTTCTATTGTTTCCGCCTCTTGGATGTTTTGCATGGTCTTCATTTTTTCTTCTCTGTGAGGAAAATATTTGTACATGTTATCTTCTTTGCATCCCCAACATTTGATTGGTGGTCTTCCTCTCTTTCCCAAGGAGTCTTATCTCTTGGTCTCATCCTTAGTAGAATGATATTGTTGATTTTTATTAGGACTATTTCTGTTGAAAGGTGGTTTGAATCCCTTCCTTCTCTGATTAGATATTTCTTTCTTCTTATCCTTCCAAATTTTCTGTAAGGATTCTATGTCATTTCCTTGTACATATAGGTACTTAGCCTTCCTGATGGTCTCTATCAAAGTTCTGGGATCATCATATTGAATCTTATCTTTATAAAAGGATGGAATCACACTCAAGAAACTTTGTATCTTCACCTTCACAACTTTTATAAACCATACATACTTCAACAATCCCAAGAGAATATTTTAATATTCTCCCATGGTCATTCTCCCCAACCTGAGTTCAAATAACTCTTGCATTTTCATTTCATAAAAATGCTTTGAAAGATACTCCTTATGAAAATGTCTCTTGCATTTCTTTCAAGTGATCATGTTCTCATTAATGTGTTCAAATTTCTTTATATGATTCCACCACACAACCACTTTTCCATGCAAATGGTATGCAAAAATTATGGCTTCTAGGTTAGATGAGTAGTTGTGCAACTAAAAATACTTCTTGATTCCCAACAACCATGCTTTATCATCATCTTCCCTTTCTCTTTCACCATAAAAGGATGGTGGCTTAAGTTTCCTCAAATCTCCTTGCAAACTATCCAATTCATGCCTTCTTATTTAGTGCCTAACATGGGACACTTTTGGGCTGCTTATGGAGTCTTCATATGCATAAAATTTCCTTGAATTAGTATGTGAGTGATGTCTATGAATTATTCTAGCATTTTTTGAATGACCATCTCTTTTGTAGTTATCTCTTCTTTCATTATGCCTGCCTTCTTCCTCATGTCTTGAGTATGATCCATTCTTTGTCTGGCTATGCAATTGATTTATGCTTTGCATAATTTGAGCATTTATTTGATTTTTTTCTCTCATCATCTTCTCATTGTATTTTTTGTAACTCTACACTTCTATTCTCAAACTTCTCACAATCTCTATCAATGTTTATTGTTACCCTATGCTCTTGTGCCCATTTGATTCTGGATCTGCATTACCAATAGTAATATTTTGACCTTTGACTTATTTCTCATTATTAAAGGCTCCCTCTCATTCCTCCATGTCCCAAATCTGAATTCTTATCTTGAACTGATGTGTTTATATCCCTTAATTCTGTAAAATGTGCAAGAAACCATTTTTGTTAGCATTTTGCATATTATAGAAATTTGTCAATTAATGCTACATGTCCTTTTTTCTTCTTAATTCATGAAGAATTATATCACAATTCTCCCAATTTTAATCATTCCAAGTTATTCTTCTCTGAACCATCTTTTCAACGATTATTCTCTTGCTCAATTTCGAGTCTTGAGTAGAAATATATTGATGTCAACGGAAACAAAGTAATATCTTAGCACATGCAACATAGCTTCAATGCTTAGAGACCTTCCGATCATTCCTTTGAATTTGATCTTTACCATTGATATAGTTTTATTTTGGATTAAATCATGATCATCGATTTGCTCATTGGCCACCTAAACATTCCATGCAACCACAATGCACACTAGTCATCCGATCTTCCCTTGATTAGATCTCAATCATCAATCTATTCTTATTTAGCATATCATGACCAATAGGTTCTTGGCTTACAACCACCATCCGATCAGATCTCGGATTGATCCTGATCATCGATCTATTTTGATGGGTTCACCATATGTCTAAGGCATTTCTCTTCTTCATTTCAAACTTCCACGACCTCCAAATTACACCCTCATGTTTCATTGTACTCATTTTGCACCTATAATTAGAATCTTTTCAATCCTTTCATTGTGGGTCTGTGGCATCTTCATCCACCCTTTTGTGGCCTCTAGAATGTACCTTCACATTCCTCCGCACTCATTTTTCCCCCATACCTAGAAAATTTTCTAAGTATTTCACCGTGGATCTACGAGACATTATGAGTTGTCAAATAAATCATCTTCTGGGCCATCCGATTTGTGACAAGTGGCAACCTCCTGGGCCATCCGATCTGTGACAAGTGGAAACCTCCTGGGCCATCTGATCTGTGACAAGTAGCAACCTCCTGGATTGTCCCATGGATTCCTCATTCTTTGAAAATTTTTGACATCTCACCGCGAGTCTAAGCATTTTCCCATTTCACTTTTCCATGATTCTATCTCATCCGTCCGACCGATTTCTTATACTTAGTCATTTTTCCAGATCTCACCATGAGCAACGGGTCTACGAGAATTTTATGATTCTTATATTTTCAAACTCTTACTTTCGACCAATCCACTCTTGATAATTATCCATTTCTCGAGACATATCCATCCAACTGATTCTTGGTACTTAGTCATTTTCAATATCTCACCGCAGGTCTCTTACACTTTGTCAATTTTCAAAACTCCTACCACAGTTCTACAACATTTACCTGAGCCACTTGTGATCTCGTATGTTCGACCAATTCTCCATACTTAGTCAATTTCAATATCTCACCATAGGTATGCGGGTTTGTGGGTTCACACTCATTTCTTCACACACTCTTGATTCTTTGTCGTGTTCACTATCCCTGTGATGTCTTGATACTTAGTCATTTTTGAGATATATTTTGTTGATGTTATAGATGAGGTGTCTTTTACATGGGTATCTTCTTCACTTTTTATATGACACAACATTGATACGTTTCTTGACACATGGCATTTGTAGCTCTCTTCTTGTTATAACCCTGATGTGGACTCCCTCTAATGTTGCACTCATCTAACTGGACACGTGGTGCTGATGAGGTTTCTATTATGACGTTGATGTGGTTGAGCTGGCCCACCAGGCATCACGTCCTAATCCTTTGATCTTAGTCGTTGATATTTGATGATCAACAATTAGGATTAAACTATGTAACTCCGCCTTTTATTTATAAACGATTTGTATTTATTTTCCTTTATATGTGTGTGTGTATCAAATTTCACCATTCATGTCAGTCTGAGTAGCCGTGACCTTATTTTTAAGCTTGACAGATGTAGTGAGATTCATATAGCTTTCCATCGCTCCACTCACCTTATTCTTGTGCATTCCCAAATCTATTTCACACACAAACATTTTTTTTCTTAATTTAGGGTAAACACACAAAGCTCTTTTAGAAATTCAACAATGCACAATAATATTTGCACTCAAAGACTCTTCAACACACAAGGGTATTCTCTAATCCCACTCTCTTGTTTGATTCAAAAAAATATTTCCCACAAACTCCTCATGTAAACAACTTATGTTGTCTCATATGGAAGTAATCAATTTCCAAAGAAAGTCTTGATCCTGTAGCAAGAGTTTAAGGCTCGATGTTATAACCTACAACTATGATACCACTTTGTAACATACCCAGCCACCTAGCTGAGCGACGCTACACCAATATGCCCACTTCAAGGAAGCTCTGATACCACTCTATAATATACCCAACCACCCAGTTGAGCCACGCTACCCGAATACTCCCACTTCAAGGAATCTTTGATGCTAGTTTGTAATGTACCCATCCACCAGCAGGTAGGCCACACTACTTCGAATCCCTCTTCTTGAACTAATTTTGAATTTTGATAATAATTAACTAATAAAGAAGCATGAAAGAAACAAAATAAAATCACATGCAATTATCAAGATTCATGCTAATTTTTAAAAGAATTCTTAAACATGCCATGCACATCAATAAAAAACAAGCATGCACATTATGAATAAATATCTCATAGATTATAATTAATACACAATGAAAATAAAAATATACAAGCAAATGAAAACATGATAGAGAGCACTTGTGCTAAACAAAACCAATCACCAACTGGCTGTAGACCAAGGACGTTCCACCCAACATTAGACATTGTTGTTCCAAGTCTCAATAACAAGTCACCCTCGAACCAGGGCTATGAATTCACAAGGAAGGGTTCCAGAGCAACACTCAGCTTCCCAAACCAGTGAACACTCAAGCTCTCACAAGTTTCTCAACACAAAACAATCCAAAGTACACCAACTCTCTTCTCTCCAGCCTGCACCACCCAAAGACAATGAACCCCCTTCATTGCCACGTAGTCCCTCTTGTAGTCCACTTCTTTCCAGGGATCTAGCCACCCAGTTGAGAAAAACTACCCCAATATGCCCACTTCAAGGACACTATGATATAGGTCTATAATGTACCTAGCCACCAACAGGTTGGATCAAATCGCACTTCTTGAACCACTTTCGAATTCTGATAACAATTAACCAATAAAGAAGCATGAAAGAAACAAAATAAAATCACATGCAATTATCAATATTCATGATAGTCTTTAAAAGAATGCTTAAAAATGACATGAACATCAATAATAAGTGAGCATGCACATATTGAATACATATCCCATAGATAATAATTAATACCCAACGAAAATAAAAATATACAAGAAAAAGAGACCACGATAGAGAGCACTTATCTTAAAAAAAACAGTGACCAACTGGTTGCAGACCAAGGACGTTCCACCCAACCTTGGACATTGTTGTTCCAAGTCTCAACAATAGGTCGCCCTCAAGCCAGGGCTATGAATCCAAAAGGAAGGGTTCCAGAGAGACACTCATCTTCCCAAACCAGTCAACACTCAAGCTCTCATAGGTTTATGAACACACATCAACCCAAAGTACACCATCTCTCTTCTCTCCAGCCTTCACCACCCAAAGAAAATGAATCCCCTTCACTGCCATACAATCACTCAGGCTCTCCACTTCTTTCCAGGGCTCCAATGCATCTAGTAAAGAATCTTGATTTTGGGACTCTCGGGATTCAGAGTTGTGAACAAAGTTTAACACATGGAAATGCATCTTAGGCATGCATGCACCAATTCATGGTTGGAATACACCAATAACTACTACTACAACCAACAAAACAATGATTTCTTTCCTGAACGATTAATACCCATGTCCCAATTAAGAATAAGAATAAATGAACCAAATGATAAAGTGAAAGAGTGAATGGAGAAGAACCCCCTAACAAGCCAGAAGAGGTGCTTATATAATTACATGCAATAAAGAACCGCATGGAATTTTCCTCAAGATGTTCATGTAACGACTTCTTTCTCTCTAAAATTCAAAGATGGGTAAATAAAATATAATATAAAGACTTAGCACCTTTAGCCCCTTTTCTGGTGGAATCACAACCTCCTATAACTCTTGTCCTTGTTTGTCTTTCATTAATCAATGTATTTTATTATTTTCAATGTTCAAAGTATTACATTTCCTAGGCACTCTGACCGCTTTTAATTGTTTAGGCATTTCAACCTTTCATCAAATAAACAAAATACATTATTAATCCGGGGACTCAAAATAAAGGTATTACATGTAGAGGTGTGGTATTACGAAAAAAATAGACATGCTTAGAGATCTTGTTAATTAAGAAAATTGCTTTATCATCCTCATATAGGAGATAAAATTGGGGGAGAATTAATTAGTTCACAAATGAAAAACACAATAGGGAATGGGTGAAGCAGTGGTAGTCAACTCTAGAGGGGCATATGGAGGCATGTGTAGAATATGGAACTAGTTAGTCTTTCAATTAAATTTCTCTTATAGAACACAACATTGGATCCTAACAAGTTTTACACGATATTCAATAGGGAATAAACTGAAAATTATAAATGTGTACATGTCGATGAGATGTAAGGGAAAAGAGGAATGTTGGGAGTCATTGATAAAGCTTAGGGATTTAAAATTTTACCAAAATAGTGTGGTTGCAAGAGATTTTAATGTTAGTTTGAATCAATGAGACAAAAAAGGTGGAAGTGTAGTTAGGGATCCATTCAAATAAAATATGGAGGACCATAGAAAATTTTAGGGGTGAAATTTAAGGTCTTAAAATAGAAAATGGACAATTTTTTTACAATGGGAGACATTTTAAACTTTAGCCCAAAAAATATAATTATCCATGAAAATAAATAATATTTAGCCCATGTGTTATACATAAGGAAACCCGATTTCAAAAAATTTCCCTAGAGTCTTTACCCCCACAAACAACGTTTGCCCTTAAATTTTTGACATATTTGGAGAGTCCACTAGATTCACCTTCAAAATTTTGAAACATCTAGAGACTTTTCCAGATTCTCCCTCAAATTTCTGGAGACTTTGTTGGATTCAAAAATTTATGGAGTATATGTTCTCCAAATTTGTGAATTTCTAAATCCCCACTTTCAATGTTGGGGATAAATTTTCTGGGTAAATTCTTTTCTACTTTATTCTTAGATTTCATGGTCGATTCCATGGTAAAAAAATTATTTATTTAATTATTTAAAATTAATGAACCCTCAATTCTATAGGTTTATTTCCAATTGTTTTGTATTTTATTTTCAATTTATTTTATGTTTTAGTTCTATTCACAACAAATTTTAGTGATATTTTAGTAGATCTCATTATTTATGGACATAAAAATCTTAAAATGTTTCAAAAAAATATTAACATTTGTTCTAAGACTAGAATGCCAAAAGAAAAACAAGGTCTATATAGATTTCTCATATTAGAGAGCTCAAATTATTTGCAGAAAAACTTGAGAGGCCATTTTTGAATCTCCATATTCTTTATAAGAGACCACAAATACAAAAGACCCCATGGTTATAGATGTGACACAGATCATTTCGTGGATAGTTCAATTTCAATTCTTGTTGTGTGGTGGTGTAAGGTTCACATATTTTGTGGGAATTTGGCAGATAAGATTAGAGCTTTGAGATCTTTTGATGCTTTCTTGAATTTCAAGAAACTAGAATTTATAGAAAATCTTTGTTTTATAGGGACCTGAGGGTGTTGTAGGTATGGTACAATTTTCAATCACAAAATCTAATATTTCAATCTATACTACATTTTATTCTTCTTAACATTTTGGTCATATTAAGTTGCATTTTTTATCATCTTCATTACTTAATTTTAAATATTTTTCTCTTGGGACATTTACTTGAGTCTAAAAAATATGTACAATGTATATCCATTTTAGAATGGATGGAACATATACATGAACATACAAAAGAATCTAAAAGCACAAAGTCTGGAATAAACTAATGCAATCAAATTTGACATGGTGGTTTAATGTAGAGGAGCCTTGATATAGGCCAAATTGTGATGATAGGGGTTGCAAATATCAGTAAATAAGATATAGTAAGTATAACTTAAGGGTTCCATGGAATTGGTTTTTTGAGGAGGTTGTTGAGTGCAAATAGAAGTATATGGGTTCCCTTATCATATATCACTTGCTCAATAAATAGAAAGAAGAAATGGAAGTGATTTTATATATAGTTCTCAAACATAACTCTATGCATACTAGGAAACCATGTTCTAACAATGGCTTGAGAGGTCCAAATCAAATGTGTTTTTTTTATACATCAGTGTAGTTGGCTTAGTACTGTGTTACCTATATTCTTTTACCATATCTCATATATTAAAATTTCCTAATGACTCTATCTTAATTTTCCACAACATTTGCAGAGGGTTTAAATGAATTGAAACCATAGTTAAAAATGAGTTGAAATCATAGTATTCTTGGCCTTGGTGAGGTTGCTAAAAAGGTCCTACTGAACTATGGTGTGTTGAAAGGGTTTAATGCAAAAGTTAAATCTAAAACATGGGCCAAAGAACTTGCAATGTGCATTTATGAGGTGCTCCCCCTTATACCTAGCATGATGAAGAAGAGAGGTCTAACGGTGGTCTGGATGGATAAAAATTCAGAAAGAAAGCAAAGGACACATGTTCATCAAAGGTCCAAGACACAATGCTAGAAAATTATACTCAAGTAAAAATAATTCTACTGATAAAGTTAAATTAAATAATGCAGAGAATCAGGTCTAGCCTCTTAGACTGGAAAAATTAGCAGTGTTCAGAAGTGGAAGAAGGATTTAACTTAGTCATAACAAAATTATAGGAAACTGTGGTTAGTAAATATTCAAGTGCTAAAATGTACATAAGGGTTCTTATATTATCAATAGTAGGGTGTTCTTCTACAAATCATGTAATGAGAAAAACTGAGAAGGATGAAATTAGAGATGGAAACCAAAAAGACAGTACTATCAATAGACATTCTCAACAAGACAATTTCATGTAAAGCATAATGAATTATTTTTTATGGGGTACGAATGTCATTAATCTATTGACTTACATACAAAACCATTTTTCCTTTGGAATATTTTCCTTCTTCCGTAGATATCATGCCAAAAGAGGATAGAGAGAATTTGGTAGGATATCCTATAATGGAACAATGATCAGATATATATAAGTACAAATATTTTTGTCGTCGATAGATTTCATCATTTTGTAAGCTATCAAACCTGCAAATCTAACTCATCCTTCCAACAAAGATTTTGAAGGGTTGTTTTCTCTAACAAATTCAAAAGAATGTGTAACTTGCTTGAAAGTTGGAAGGGACTTCTACCGATGCCCGTTGATAGTAACTCTTGGTCTATCTTCCTCAGCTACACAATGTCAACATCATCATTTTTTGAGTTAGTTTTGTTTCCAAGCAATGTTCAACTAGTTTTGCAGTGTTAGTTATGTTACAAGGACAAATAATAAAGTATAGTTATAAATATGGATCCAAGTGCAGTTTGTCCTTTGTTGCAAAATGTTTGTTGATTTCTCGGATGCACAACATTATGAAGAGTATTGTGATAATGGAGCATTCCGCCCGATCCTTGCAAAGATGGTTGTATTTATTGAATACCCTTAATTTTCTGTTCAATTGGCATTTTATTTTCATAATTCTTCTGCAAGACATTGGGCATTGGTTCACTTTTGAGGTCTATTGTAGTCCATTTTGATTTCTTGCTATGAAAGTGTTTGACAAAGTGAAATGCACTTGCTGTATGTTGCAGGATTTATACCAGACAAAAGAAGAAGAACATCCCATTTACAAATTACCATGTTGCATGTACTATAGAAATGACATCCACTAATGAATTTTATAAATTTATTGTCAGCGATGAGATTCAGAAGGTGGGTGATGAGGTTAGAATCTTTGCATGGCGTAGAGCATTGTTGGGATTGAAGGCCAACAAGATCCATATATGTGTGGATCCTAATTCTTTGTCACCTTTTAGGGGTTATTTTTGCTACTATTGGGGATGATCTAATTGAACACAATTACAACATGTTTAAATCTCTGATTGTCAATGGCAAGATAATTTTAGGAAATTTCTAGGACATTCAATCCAAGTATTTTATCGTGGAATTTTTTGGTAGGGAAATATTTGAGATAAAGTTTGATGCTCTTCCATCTAAGACAAGAAAACAACATGTAAACCATTTTAATAATCAGAGAAAGTGATGTTGTTGGCATGGGTTTTAATTTAAATATCAAAAGAGTTATATTCTATAGTCTTGTAAAAGTTTGTAACTGTTTTTGGATGTCTCCAAGGAAGATCTGACTTGTAATGTATTGATTGGTATGACACTGCATTAGGATCTTCTTCTGGGATAATGCAAAGTCAAAAATATTTTGGCATGGATTTTTGTGTTTGTCTGCATGACATCTGTTACCCCTCAAAATGCATGGCATTTTAAGAGACTCTTATCAGGAGTACAAGCCTTGTATTCATGATGACTAGAGTTGGTAACAAAAGCACATGAAGAATGATTCATGTACACATTCATGCTTTGGTTGTTTGTTGTTATTCAAATTGTGCCCTTAGAGATCATAAATCAATACTTAGAGATCATAAATCAAGCAGCTTGGGTGCATTTTTTCAGATTTATTACATGCATTTTGTACAATTGTATGAAGGAAACTTTCCAAGAGTCACTTAGTAGATTTCTAAGTATGCTTCCTAAGTTCATTTCAAGCAAAAAGAGGGCCTAATTCCTAAGGAAATTCAGGTTGTTTCATAATATTCTGGGCACATTCTAAGGTATATTCGGTCCACATATACAATTGTGATTCAAGTACTATTTTAAAACTGCAGAAGAAGATCATTCAAGGAAAAACGGCTAGGACTATGAATGGAATGGATTAACCGCTTCTCTCTCAAAGCATAAGTCAGATCAAGACTGTTATATTCTTTAGTTCAAGGGATTCTGTGTTAGTAGTTGCAAGCTCAAAGAACTCTATTAAACTAAGATACCTTGTTCTAACTCTGATTGCAATTGGTAAGGTTATATACACTATTGCATCTTGGTGGAAAAATATATTGGTTTCAAGAACTTATGTCCATTCAAAGCAGCATTGTCCTTCACCAATAGTTTTGTACCAAGTCAGATATCAAGATGCAAGTCAGTCTCAAATACAACACTATTTCAGATCTGATTTACCCTTTTTCTGTAGTCTTTATGATAAGGAAACACCCAAGATTATTTATTTTGTGAATGCACCAGCCCTAAACATTGCAATTCCAACAGGATTGAGAGGCATGTTCAAGTTGGCATCGACTTCTTTTAGAGATACGGAAACGTATCATCAAAGCTTGCCATGTTATAATTCTAATCACACTTAACATAGGTCATTTCAAATCTATTTGGGCTTTTAAATGTCATATTCTTTCTGTTGTAACTCCAAATTTCTGTATAAATTTATTGGAGTAGAGTTAAAAAAAATTAGTTATGAGGACCTTCCCATTGGAGAGGTTTCCTTGGATGCACTACTGGGCAAGCTCCAAAGTGAAGTTCAATGTCAATAGAATGGATAACATGGTTATATGGGCTATTGGTCTTCTAGATACCTAGCACAAAGACATCAACATCTCCCGCATTAGAGTAAGGTAATGGTATTCGCGACATTTTCCTAAGATGGTTAAGATTATTAATGACAACTATATATATGAAAGAGTTGCAAAGTTTGTGAAGATAATATTGAGGCCAAAACAACTGCTTCCATTTTGCAGGGGTGTCAGGTCAGTGCTTATATCTAGTGCACAGAATAATTATGTGGATGAATCACATCCTTGCACTGAGGATGACAATAATTCCCCTAAACCTTAATTCAATATCCCAACAGAGTATGGCACTCACATATATTCTCATTTTCCATCCTCTCAGTTTAGAAATAAGAATGATGTGTTGAGGCCAACCTTTCAAACTGGTAAATATCAATATTCAAGGTATAAGTTTCTTCCAAAACTTCTATCTCGAGTACTGATAAATAAACTCTTGTACAAGAATCTAACATAATGGTAAAAGTTCAAACGATTATTGAGCAGGGGCTCACTCTTCCAACTGCAGTTGCTAATAATTCATTTGGAGGTGGTATTAAGGCAGTTCAACGCCTCTCTGTATCCAGAGATACTTAGGAAGCAAAGAACTATATCAAAAATGTAGGTCGGAAAGGCCTGTCCCAAAATCTGGTGCTTTCAAACCGAAGCCTAAATAAAAAAATATTTCTTCTAGGTCATATTCAATATCTTCTACAGATAAAGCAGAGGCCGACAAAAGAAATGTAATTGGAATATCAAACAGTTCATAGAAACACAAAGACCGACATCTATGGGCTATGAGGAACGTTTAACATTTTCCAAGTCTAGGAAAGGTGCATCACAATTAAGACCAGAGTTCTTGGTTGGTTTTCAGAGACAGGGAGAACAAGCCTTTAGTCCAAATCCTCCAATTTTTTTTAATTTCAGGGGATATTGTTCCACAGCCAATGAGCAGGTTTCCCAACCAGATCTTGCACATTTATCTGGAAAAAATGAACAACATGGAAATAAACTTTTATCATATGAGAGACCACTCATTTGACAACCAAGTTCATCTTCTTTCTATTGCATAGGTCGTAAAATTAATTCACAAAGTAGAAAACACCATACAAGTAACGTAACAACACAAAGTCATCCTGGGAAGCTTTTCATGGATGGGAGAAATCTTGGACCGCTTGAAAGCTACAAAAGAGGTATAGATAAAGGCAATGTCAGAGGAAGTAAGAAGATAAATGGAGGTACACCTCAGTGCGCATGTCTTCCTTCAAATGGAAGTTTAGTGAAGTAGGCGTGTAGTAGTCTGAGACAAATGTATTGGGGGGCTGCTACTGAAGAAGCTTTGGCGAATTTGAATGTGACCTTAAATGTTTATCCAGTAAATCATGTCCTAAAATCATAACAGGATCCAGGATTAGCCTTGAATTTCTTTAAATGGACGACAGGAAGGATTTAAGCATGATGAACACTCCTACACAACTATGATAGGTATACTGGGGAGTGCCATAAAATTTCAGGTCATCAATTTTCTTCTTGATGAGATGCAAAGGGATGGATGTGAACCAAATGTTGTAACATGCAATCACCTTATTCATTGCTATGGTCATGCTAATTACATAATAAATGCGTCGGATATATTTTAAGAAATGCAAAAGGCAAGGTGCAGACCTGACAGGGTCACCTATTGGACTCTAATCGATATTCATGCCAAAGCTAGATTTCTGGATGTGGCTATGGAAATGTACTATGAAATGCAACAAGATGGTCTATTGGCTGACACATTTACCTACAGCGTGATTATTAACTGGCTTGGAAAATCAGGGGAATTATCCACGACCTACAGACTTTTCTGTGAGATGATTGAGAAGGGTTGTGTTCCCAACTTAGTTACTTACACCAACATTATTGTTTTATATGCGAAGGACAAGAACTACCCTGTTGCCTTAAAGATTTATAGAGATATGAAGAATGTTGGCTTTCAGTGAGATCATGTGACCTACAGTATAGAAATGGAGATGCTTGGGCATTGTGGTCACTTTGAAGAAGGATAGGCAGTTTTCATGGAGATGCAACAAGTAGGTTGGGAACTAGATGAGCCAATTTATGGCCTTTTAGTTGACATGTGGGATAAAGCAGGGAATGTTGTTAAGGAAAGTTAGTGGTATAACAATTTGCTAAATTTAGGTCTCAGGCCAAATGTTCCCACATGCAACTCTTTGTTCAGTGCATTTTTGAGAGATCACATGTTTAATGAAGCACATATGGTTCTCTAGAGTATGTTACAAATGGATCTATTTCCATGTCTACAGACATATACTCTGATTTTAGGTGGTGGCTATACAAGTACTAGCTGTCACGAGGACTTGGATTTATTCTCAACACTTCTAGCAAACACAGGCCATCCAACATATTCATTTCTTATATCTCTCTTGTTGGAATTTGGTGACAAGGAATTTTCAAGAATAGTTATTTAGATCCTATTATTTTGCGTTGGTTGCAACTAAATAGACCAAGTTAGAATATGGATAGGAGTGCATTCAATGAATTAGTTTCTTGTGTAAATTACTATAAATTTGTGTATGCCTGTAGACGCTAAGACAGCGTGAGAGATGTATGAGTGAAGCTGTTGTAATCTCCATGATCTGAATAATAGGACAACCAATACCTCTGCTTGGTGGACGTAGCCCAACGTTTGGGTGGAACACGTGAAATCTCTATGTTTCTTATCTGTGTGATTGTTAATTATCACATGTGAATTGTGTTTTCCGCATTTGCAATTCTAACAAGTGGTATCAGAGCATTTTTGGTTGGAGATCCATGAAACCAGTAAACCAGTTGTGGTACAGGATCAAGATCTCAAATTGAGAGAAAGGCCGCCGTCTGTCATCGAAGGGGTGGCAAAATCTGGTTAGAGATCCATGAGGCCATCAGAGGAGGAGCGTCATCGTTTTGATAGGAGGATTAGCGTGGGTCACTTGATAGGAGGATCCTTAGCGCTGGGTTATCCGCCTTAAGGGGAGTGTCGTTTCTCTATCAACATTGGGGTTGTTGCATAAGGGGAGCACTGGTAAAACAAAACATATACCTATCAAGTACCATTTTGTAAGACAGATCATCGATGAACGTGGAGTCTCTATTGAAAAAGTGCATACAAAAGAAAACCGGACATGTTCACAAAACTAGTACTGTTAGAGAAGCTACGGTGGTGCTTGGCTTCTCTTGGCTTGCATAAAAGGTGATGAACAAAAGGAATGAGCAAGGTATTAGGTTAATTGTTGTCAAGGTGGAGATTGTTGGAATTTGGGGACAACGAATTCCCAAGAATAGTTATTTAGATCCTATTATTATGCGTTGGTTGCAACTAAATAGACCAAGTTAGAATATGGATAGGAGTGCATTCAATGAATTAGTTTCTCGTGTAAATTACTATAAATTTGCGTATGCCTATAGATGCTAAGACAGAGTGAGAGATGTATGAGTGAAGCTGTTGTAATCTCCATGATCTGAATAATAAGACAACCGATACCTCTGTTTGGTGGACGTAGCCCAACATTTGGGTGAACCACGTGAAATCTTTATGTTTCTTATGTATGTGATTGTTAATTATCATATGTGAATTGTGTTTTCTGCCTTTGCAATTCTAACATTTCCTTGTAGCTGAACCTAAGCAGAATATCAAAAACCTTGCAGGGAACGCTTTTGACTTGATACACAATAAAGACACAATAAAGATTAAGAAAGCAAGCGGGATTTCACTAATTGCAGTTATGGACTTTCTTTACAATTTAGATTTCAAAGAAGAGGAAAGATTTGTGTGGGGAGTTTCCATGGTACACAAAATTTCATTTTTCCAAGAATAGCCATTTCAAGCATAGGAGAGATCAGAAGCTGCGTAAATTAAACTCGAAATCGCTGTCATCCGTCCATCAAGATATTTATTGGACCCTTGGATCTTTCAGACGCGTAGGGTATGGTTAAAATTCGTGCGCTTTTAAGCTTGAAAATTGACAACATCCGTCAATGAGTCTAGCTGTAGATGGCACGAGGAAGAACGGACGTGTGAATGGTGATTTTAAAATCAGAATGCACAAGGAGGGTTTTATTCGTGAAGGTAACAGGAATGGAGCACATCTTATTGGAGAATGGTCATTGGATATCAAAATTTTTCTCCATTGAGCTCCACAAAGAGGTCACACTCATGGATACAAATCATGGATCTGGCAGTCCCGAAAAGAGATAGGGATACAAAGAACGAAGAGGCTATTCCTTTGCCTCAGATCCAGATAAGTAGGATTGATTTAAAATGAGTTCATGTTCTTAGAGAAGGATGGGGTTCATCGTATATCTCGGGCTCATTTAAATATGTAGCTTCAGGAAATCAAATGCAAAGGATTGCGTTTTGTTTTTCTCTGGTCACCATTCTCTGTAGCGCCCAAAGTTCAGCCATTTTGAGTCGAGATTGGTGCTTTTATGAGTCAAACTTTGGTTTATGTTGCACTCCATTCGATTTTCTAGGAGAGAAATCTATATTTTGTAAAGGGGAAAACTGATCATCACTGGCCATATTTTATTTTCTTCTATAATTTCCTGGAAAATGTCAAGAGAGAGAGAAAGAGTTTCAAGAGGACTATGTTGGGTTATGTGTTTCAGTAGCAAGGACTTTTTGGGGGTATTGCAAACCGCCATTTATTGCTAAAACGCGCCTACATCAATGCCAGACAAAAAGAATCAAGCACATAAGGCCAAGGAAGGTGATTCCATGGAGTAGTAGTTTGACGATGCGTTCAGATCAACAAAGACCATAAATATAATCCTAGAATTGATATCTTTCCTCATCCCACCATATATCTATATTAACAAGATGCTATCACAAAGAAGATGACAACTATCTAGAAACTATTGAGACGAATATACATTGCAGTGACAAAGCGAAGAAACTATTGAGATGAATGTACATTGCAGTGACAAAGCTGGGATATTAACATTGAATAAGCTTACAATGGTAAAGGACATTATTGAGGTTTTACCCAAGGATATAGTTGTCCTATCGACTGCATAAATATCCAGAATAAAGAATCAATGTAACACTGGTGCAACAATTGTTAGAATGCTTGCTAATCTTGAAGAAACACGGGCATGAATTCAAGAGGTTGTGACATCTAATTGTATCTTCGCCATGGTATTTGAGCAAATGGATTCACAATCTAAAATTTCTCTTCTTAGATAGTTACATGTAGGCTGGGATTGTTGCTTGGTGCTTGGGAAATAAAGTTTTCGATTCACCTCAAACCTAAGTGTTCTTGTTACAGGATTTGCAGAAGAGGTTTAGAGTGTGGTTAAAATTTTGATTCAAATTAAATTCCTAATGGAACACCTAGAGTAAAAGAGGTTGTTACATAAATGTTGGATGAAATTATGTCTTCAGTATTTTATTTGATGCACTATAGGACTGAGGGAGGCGATTCTATTAAGCAACAATTTCTTTGAAATTATTTATCCAAAATGAAAAGAAAGTGGCTCTCATTGGATAAATATTGGAAGTTATTATATCTCAAATTCACTATAATCCATGTATCACGATCCTGTAATCATACTTAACACAATTGGAAATGAGGAGGAAGAACAAAGGGCTAAATAATACAAGGATTTACACCTTCAAGAAATAGATGAGTTGGATAGCTCTAAGAAAGGAAGCTATCCAGGCCTTATTGACAATGCAAAGCAAAATTAGCTAGTTGTGCTAAGTGTGTTGTCTGGGCCATCTGGAAAATAAGAACTAGAAAACACAAATAGATTTGATGTTTCCTCATGTTCTCCTCAGATTTCATTTATGAATGCAATTACTTCCTTAGATCACACTAGAGTTGATGGCTCAACAATCTTTCAAAATGTATGAAAGCCATTTATTGTCCAGATGGGTTTTGATTTTGACCTCAGAAGAGGCTATTTGAAAAAACTCAAGAGTGGGCCATGATTTTTGGAACAAAAATAGATGTTTGGCAAAGGACCTTAGGTATGAAGCCAAAAGACTTAGAAACAAAGGACTTTACATTCTTCTAGATTTGTATGACTATCAAAAACATGATTTTAAGTGTTTATGTAGACATGTATGAGTATCAAAAACATGATTTTAGGACCTAAGAGGATGTTAAACAAAAATTTAGCCTCAAGCCTGCTAATTGATATACAATCCAGAGGAATATTGGATAGATGATAAACTAGTCTAATGGGAATTACATGATTTTGAAAATGTGGGGATAGTGGGATGCTACCAACTCTAGTTCTAATGATGCTTCTAAAATGGGTTTCTCATCCTAGATTGAATAACAATACCTTGTGGAATATTCAACGACTAGGTTTGGACATTGCTAAGTTGATGGTTGGATCTCATTGGGGTAAATCCACAATGTCAGAGTTAGATTTTACCACAGTGTCAGAGTTAGATCTTCTGGTGCCATAGATGGTACTAGGATATAAAGATAGGAAAATAAAATGCTTGCACCATTGTAAAATAATTCTTTCCAAAACTTGAACTTGCAATAGAATTGATCGACATGAGTTGCTTGACATAGAAAACATTTCTACCACATGTATACAATTGAAAGTTTGTTTCTTCCTAGTATATTATGTTAGGATATTTAGACACTTAGGAGTTAGTAAGATCTACTTGGTCTATTGTGTTGTTAGGTAAAAGTGTGCTTTCTAGTGTGTTTCTTTAGTATGCATTAGTATGCATTTGTAGTTAGGAAATCCGACGATCACGATATGTTCCAGACATAGAGTGATCCGACGGTTCATACTCTCCTCGATCTTGACGACCATTGATCTGTGGCTTAACACCCGATTGGTCCATGATCTTTGATCTTGACGACCATTGATCTGTGGCTTAACACCCGATTGGTCCATGATCTTTATTTAAAGATCATGGAGGGTCATTTGCCGATGATCGATTGTGAGAAACTCTCTTGTAAAATCTCTCTATAATCTTTTTCTTTGCATTAATAAACTGTTCCAAGTGGCCGCGTTGGCTGGGGCCGTGGATGTTTCCCCGTAGCGGTTTTATCACGTGAAAACATCAGTGTGTTGATCTTTGATATGGTTATGTGAGTGGTTACTGAAGGTGTTTGTCCTCTGTTGGAATACCTGTGTTGTCGAACATGGTATTAGAGCCTGTTTGAAGACCCGCTCTTGTTGTAGATCGAGATCGTGAAGCCGAGTTGCCTCATATCCACTTTATGTCATTTCTGTACATTTCTGGGCTGAAAGGACTGTTCCATTGCGTCTGGAGCACTCGTTTAAGTTAGGAACACTTTTCATTTCACTCGAAAAGGTTTCTGTTTTCCCAAGATATGACCATTACAATAAGATCTGAAGGTATAAAGCTTGAATACGCATTTTTTTTAGATTTTTGCAGAGTAGTATTTTGGTTTTATTTCAGTTTTGTTTTATTTATTTCCGGGTTTCTACTATTTCAGATCTGTGTATGCTCTTTGCCCCATGCCCTGTGCGATCTTGGCAAATCAGAAACAAATAGGAAAATGTGCATCTTCCGGGTAAGCTAACCGAGATCTAACCCTTGTTGTCACCAAGAAGCGAAATTTTTTTCTTGTGTGAAAATAGTTTTTTTAGCATGCTCTCCAAGGCCGTCTTCAACAACAACAACAACAACAATCCTCCTTATGAACATTACAATATGTTTTGTTAGATCATTTGGTTAAAAGTTGCTTTATTACGTAAGAGGTCTTGAGTTCAAGTCTCTCTTTTGTTACCTTTTTTGAAAAAGTTCATGCTAAAATTGTAAAGTGTATTTCACTTTAAGTATAAAAGTGAATCACTATAAGTAGCTTTAATATTTTATTTTAGATTTATTTATTATAAAAATGATCCCCACTTTTCTTTATAAAAGTGGGTCACTTCATCAAGCAACTTACACAATCACGTGGTCATTTGGTTACCGATTGTGCCTTTTTTAAAAAGGGCATAACTCTAACATCGAAAGTCCATTTTCAGTGTCGTTTTTTTTAAAACTACATAACTTTTCAATCTCTTTCCATCCTGATCATCAGTTTCAGTTTTTAAATCCACATTATTTGCATATTTAATATGGTTTCTACAAGTACTGTCTTGCTTACCAGCAACAACTAATTCCAATGGAAATCTCATATGGAATATTTATTAAGAAGTAAAGGCTTGTACCGGATTACCTTGGGAAAAGAAAAAACACCCACTGATGTTGATAAGAAAGCCAAGTGGGATAATAGGAATGACGAAGCATGTGGAATAATCAGAATTTCCATCTCTCTTGATTTAAGGTACCACCAAGGTATTGATGACCCCAAAGAACTTGGAACACGATTGAATCTGTGTTTGGTAAAATCAATATTATTCAAGCACAACAGTTAAAAAATCAAATACTGACCTTGAGTCCAAATGATTTTTCTTTCCTTGGAGACTATCTATCTAGGTTTAAAACACTCAGAATTTTATGTGAAGAATGTAAGATAAAGATGGAGGAAGAGCGTTGCATATATCTTATTCTTTCTAAGCTAGATAGTGCATATTTTGTGTTTGTATCTACCTTTTATGCCATGAGAGAGGATCTAGGGGAAGAAGCTTATGAAACACCCACTCTTGAGTCCTTTTGTGCTTCTTTGATTAGAGAGGAACATAAGCTTGTACAATTTGGAGTGATCAACACTGTAGGTCCCTCCAACAAAGACTTAGTTGCCCAGCAGAAAGATAAACCCAAGTATCCCAAGAAGCAACATCCTCTCTACAACAACAAACAACATAAGGGTCCCAAACCTGCTAAGACAGCTTCAGCTCCTCCTGGTGACAAAAGAGAAAAATATAAAAGTAAGAATACTAACAGACATTGCAACTTTTGTGATAAAGATGGTCATGATGAGTCCAAATGTTTCAAGAAGATGTCAGCTTTAGAAGCAACGATGAAGAAGCACAACATCAGTATTGATTCTCCTTCTTATTCTCACGAACATGCACTTTCTTCTTTTGGTTTCTCCTTCAATTCAAATTCTACTACTACTTCTTCTTCTGATGAGTGACTTATTGATTCAGGAGCATCTTATCATATGGCTAAGGATAACGCAATATTTTCTACTCTAAATGAATGTAACACTGAGAAAATATTTGTTGGTGATGATAGATCTCTTAGTGTTGTAGGATCTGGAACAATTCAAGTAGATAATGGTCATTTCAATGATGTATTATGTGCTCCAAGTCTTTCTTGTAACCTTCTATCAGAATATCAAATCACTCATTCAGGTGAAGGTAAAACTGTCGAGTTTTCACCTCACCAAGTTGTAATCAAGGATCTAAAAGATCCTAAGCATGTTCTTGCAACTGGAATCGCTGATGATATTACCAGGTTGTACAAGTTTGACAACTTTGGGTCATCATCTTTTTCATCAGTTTTTGTTGCTCATAGAGATGACTTGAGCAAACTTTGGCATGAGCGGTTTGGTCATCTAAACTATCGCTCATTGCAGCAACTATGTAATCAACATATGGTGATTGGTCTTCTTCTTGTTTCATGCAGAGATGGTGTTTGTGCCAGTTGTGTTCTCGGCAAACATCATCAGAACAATTTTGACAAACGTGCCTCCTGGCACGCCTCAAGTCCTTTGCATCTTGTTCACATTGATTTGTGTGGTCCACTTTATAATCCTTCTTTTTATGTGTGCAAGTATTTCTTAACTTTCATTGATGACTTTTCTAGACGTACTTGGGTTTACTTCTTAAAACTCAAGAGTGATGTTTTTGACAAGTTTTTGGCCTACAAGGCCCTTGTAGAAAAGCAATCTGGACATCAAATTCAAAGGTTAAGAACAGATAATGGAGGCGAATATGTGAACAATGATTTTACAAGCTACTGCACTACACAGGGAATCCAAATGCAACACACTGTTCCATATACACCACAACAAAATGGTGTTGCTGAGAGAAAGAACTGCACATTAAAAGAAATGGCTAATTGTATGATCCAATCTAAGGGATTAAGTCTAAAGTATTGCGCAAAAGCCATCAACTATGCAAATTACATAGTAAATCACACTCCCACAAAGGCTCTTAAAAATATAACACCAGAAGAAGCTTGGACTAAAATTAAACAAGATGTAAGTCACTTCCGTGTATTTGGTAGTATAGCATGGGCTCACATTCCTAATGAGAAAAGGAAATCTTTGCAGCCTAAAAGTGAGAAGTGTATATTTTTTGGTTATTTTGAAGATGTCAAAGGTTACAGACTTCTTCAATCACATTGTAATGAAATTATTATTAGAAGAGATGTTAAATTTGATGAAAATCTCTTGGCCTGCAAGCCTAATTCGACGATTGTGCCTTCTTTGACCTGTGAGCCATCTTTGGCGTTTGTGCCTTCTTATGATTTGGTTTCTTCTTCAGATGATGATAGTGAGGATGAAAATCCACCTCCGCCTTCTCACCCTCCTCCAGATGAGTCCTTTGAACTTGAACCAGCACCAGCTCCACTGCTTCCTAGATGGGACCGTTCAACACGAGAAGTAGCTGGTGATCTTGTCGGTGACCCTTCAGATCAGCATTGGACACATTCACAGTTCCAGCGAGCTTCTTCTCTTTTGGCTCAAGTTTCAGAAACTCATGATCTAGATACATTTGCAGAAGATTTAGGTCATCCATATTGGGATACAACAATGAATGAAGAGTATCGTTCTTTAATGGCAAATGATACTTGGAATCTTGTACCTCTTCCAAAAGGAAGAAAACTTGTTAGATGAAAATGGGTCTACAGAACTAAGTATGCATCAGATGGAAGTTTTGAAAGACACAAGGCTTGGTTAGTTGCCAAAGGATTTTCCCAAGTTGAAGGAATTGACTATAATGAAACATTTTCCCCTGTAGAAAAAATGAATTCCATACGCCTTGTTCTTTCCCTTGCTGCCTCACATAAATGAGAGGTCCATCAGATGGATGTTAAATCTGCCTTCTTGCACGAAGATTTGCAAGAAGAAATCTACATGGAACAACCTCCTGGATATGTCCAAAATGACTCTGGCCTTGTTTGTCGCCTCAAGAAACCTCTTTATGGTCTCAAGCAAGCTCCCCGAGCTTGGTATGCCAAAATGGATAGCTTTCTTATTGCCACTAGATTATCTAGATGCTATTATGATCCTAATGTATATACCAAGAAAGTGGGAAGCCATCTCATAATCCTTGTCCTTTATGTTGATGACCTTATCCTTACTGGTAGTGACTCAAAACTTTTAAACCATGTGAAAACTAGCCTTAAGAAGAAATTTGAAATGACAGACTTAGGATTTTTGCACTATTTCCTTGGCCTCCAAGTTTTGCAAACCAATGAAGGAATTTTTCTTTCCTAGTCTAAGTATGCTTGTGAACTTCTTCGTCACTTTCACATGGACGATTTTAAACCAACCCCTTCTCCCTTCCAGTCTGGAGTCAATCTTTCTGCCACCTGTACTTTTCCTAAAGTTGATGCCACCCTATACTGTCAGTTAGTTGGTAGCCTCTTATACTTGACTCATACCCATCCTGATCTTTCCTTTGCTATTGGTATTTTTGCTTGATATATGCAAACACCCCATGAAAGCCATTGGAAAGAAGCTAAAACGATAATTCGCTATGTTCGTGGCACAATTCAGTTCATGATACATTACAGTTCAGGTGGGACTCCTTTATTGGTTGGTTTCACTGAGTCAGATTGGGTCGGCGACCCTAATGATCGGAACTCTACTGCAGGTTATGTTTTCAACCTTGGTTTAGGACCTGTCACTTGGGCCTATAAGAAACAACATGATATTTCACTTTCTTCAGCGGAAGTAGAGTACCGAGTAGCGGTAAATGCAAGTCAGGAAGCCCTGTGGCTTTGAGATATCCTTTCAAAGTTTGGATTCCATCACCAGCATCCGACCAGCCTTTGGTGTGACAATCAGAGTGCTATCAAGCTCGCCAAAGACCCAGTTCAACATCAACGTAGAAAACACATCGAGCTACACATGCACTTCATCAGAAAGCTCATTCATGATCAAGTTATTGAAGTTCTCTTTTTCCCTATAGAAGATCAAGTTGCAGACATTTTCACAAAGTCTCTTACAAAAGCAAAGTTTTCCAAACTTTGATCTATGTTAGGTGTTCAGGAAGTTTTCATTAAGGGGGCATAGGCTCTAATGCCTCATTCCTTCTCCTATTGTGTCACTATTGTAAATCCTTCAATCCTATCCCAAGTTGTTCTTAAGGGGGGATGTTAGGATATTTAGACACTTAGGAGTTAGTAAGATCTACTTAGTCTATTGTGTCGTTAGGTAAAAGAGTTTTTTCTAGTGTGTTTCTTTAGTATGCATTAATATGCATTTGTAGTTAGGAAATCCGACGATCACGATATGTTCCCGACATAGAGTGATTCGACAGTTCATACTCTCCTTGATCTTAATGGCCATTGATCCGTGGCTTAACACCCGATTGTTCCATGATCTCTATTTAAAGATCATGGAGGGTCATTTGTCGATGATCGATTGTGAGAAACTCTCTTGTAAAATATCTCTACAATCTTTTTCTTTGCATTAATAAACTGCTCCAAGTGGTCACATTGGATGGGGCCGTGGATGTTTCCCCGTAGAAGTTTTACCACGTGAAAACATCATTGTGTTGATCTTTGATCTGGCTATGTGAGTGGTTACCGAAGGTGTTCATCCTCCGTTGGAATACTTGTGTTTTCAAACATATTACCCATGCCTGTGCCTCCACTATTTTCATTTCCAAGAAAAGGATAAATATTTTTTTGCCATATCAACCACATTTTAATTTTTATGGATATTTTTTCTTCCATTTTCTTTTATCAATTATTTTGCAGTTGAGGAATGCAATCAAAAAATCTTTTCAACAATGATCGCTTATGATTATTTAGTTTGACAAAGATGCTATATAAATTATTCTCCTTTGGTAAATTTCTTCACCATTCCGAATCTGGTAACCTGTCTTGCAATTAATTTCATGTAACCAATTGTAGAGATCTTCCTCAAACATTAAAATGATATATCATGACATCAAAAGAACCAGGATCTTGGATGTCAGGTCTGTGTTGTGATCAGTTTTGTTTTCCACCAAATTTTGGATTATGTCACATGACTCTTTTGTGTAATGAGCACCCTTGGTTATGGATTTCTGATGATTAAAGTGCGTGATGCATGATGACTCCAAAGATGCAGTAGAAATTCCATCTTCAAATTGTAGTAGGTCCACATGAGCACATATTCCTATGAAGGATGGGAGGAAGAACAAAGTCATCATACATATTTGCATCATAATGTGAAATTATACAACTTCAAACTAATAATAAATTACAAATTCATATTTTATAATCTATGCACCCTAAATAAGTAGTGAAGGGTTTGGGTTTGATCTTAGGAAAGAACAATATGCTCACTTTAAGATGATTTCCAACAAGAATAGGGTGTTGTAATATCTCATCTAGTCCCATAGAAGATGATATAAATACATAATAGGACAACCACATTCATCTACTAAATGCTAAAAGTTCCCAACGCATTACTTAATCTTATATTACCATGGACGACTAACCAGTAAAGAAGGTCATTATGATGTTCATGTAACTGAGAGTATCAAAGACATGAATTGTTGGACACATATCTTGATTTCGACATTGTTGAGTTTAAAGGGGCTTAAAATGCTCAACTACTCTTCTTTTTATTTAGGATAAAAAAGGAATTAAAATATTGAGGATTTATTTAAAATTTTAATATTGGACTCCAACGGATGTTTCAGGTAGTATGTTACATGATAATATACATAGTTCATGTTTTGTAAATACATAGTTAACCAAGTCACAAATCACCAGCAAATAGTTTTAATTACTTGAGTGGCCCTTTGGCTGGTTATGGTGGAAGCTATGGATAATTTACTAACCCACAATTACCTAAGCATAGATTGTTGGTTACTACAAGTTAGCATGAAAATTACACCGAACAATAATAAATGAAAAGAAAACAAAATTATATTAATCTCGTTTCTTGAAAATTGAAGATAGAAGACTCTTCTGCTTAATCAGGGGTTGTAGCGTGGTAAGTTGTTGTGAGCTAGTTAAATAATTTCTTAAAGTCTCCTAGAATCTGTCAAGGACTGGTGTATTGACACATTAGACTCTCCCACTTAACCATGGCTTGCAACATGGTAAGTTGTTGTAGGGGTGTTAGAGAGGTGCTTGAGGTAGATGAAGAAATCTTCTACCATGAAAGGTCAATCCATCTACTAGTGCAGTTAGGAAGCTATTGATGGATGTGTCTATGTTTCTAAACCATATAAATCATCCTCTAGGAGCCAATTAAGAATAGGAACATTTAGATACAATCTTTAATGTTGTGATGTGAGGCATGCATTAATAAATTTGAAATACTACTAACATGATACATATTATATATAACTTATAGCACAACAAAATTATTCACCAATTATTGCATATTAGGTTGTGCTTGGTTGTAACAATTAATTTGGATACTAAGCCAGACATGCAATGCTTCTAGTTTTGAAGGAAATTGGAGTTTTTTTGAGCATATACACACCAAGAAGTGAAACGTTTTGGAACAGAAATGGTTGAATGATATGGTTTATGTTTAGTACAAGCTTAGGTAAAGGAGCAACCAATTATTGAACAAGAACCCTGAATCAAGTAGCATAGTCTTGGATGATTTTGATCCCTTGTCAAAGTGATTTGTGGAGACTCAGTGATCCAGGTGGAAATTGTGGCCACCCACCTGTTCCAAATTCCACTTAGCTCATCTTGACAGTTTTCAGTTCAACACATTTCTCTGTAATGATGGCATCTCTTTGTAATTGTGGGTTATGCACTTCTAGGGCTATCTTGAATCCCTACACAACATCCAGGTGGATATTAGTGGCCACCGACCTATTCCAATTGGTTTATTTTGGCAATTTTCATGTCAGTATGTATCTTTCTGTACTTTTGGGGCTATTTTGAGGCCTTAAACAACGTTTTTAGGGTTTTCCACAGTCAAACTTTTGATGGAGTTAGAGATTTGATGACATAATGTGTAGTTCTCGAAAAGAACTTCAAATCCGCAACAACCAAAGCATAATAAAGACGACCATAACCAACATCCTCCTGACAACCAGTCCAAGACATAGGAAAAGAAGGGTAATGGAAAGACGAAGAATGACACTGGGAATTGGTGTGACTTCCACAAAATCCCTTGGCACAACATTGATGAGTGTGGCTAAAAAAGGTCATTGGTGGCCGAGATCAAAGATAAGGAGTTGAACCCTGATTCAGAATCTGATCCAGAAAATAATGAAAAAAGGCAGATCATCGACGTAGACCCCATTGCTACTGTCGTGACTGCAACAACTCAACCAGAAGAACCAATAGGTCTTGAATAGGGGGAGCGCCATTTCCATTCAAAGATGTGGGTGAAAGGGAGCCCGTTGCATTTCATTGTTGATAGTAGAATCCAGAAGAACCTCATCTCAGCTGAGGTCGTCAACCAGTTGGGGTTTTCAACAACACCACACTTGTAGCCTTACAACATTGGGTGGCTTCGCCAGGGACAAGATCTTTGTGTCATCCAGAAGTGTCGGATATCCTATGGCATCCATCCCTTGAAGGATGAGGTAGTGTGTGATGTTTCCCCTCTTGATGTTTGTGATGTTTTTTTGGTCCAACCATATATATGGAAAGGTCATGTTGTTTATGAGTCTCGACCTCGTAGTGTTATTATTACTCTTGGGGGTCAGATCTATAGGATACCAAAGGTAGTTCTGACTACTATTCCACCAAAATAGTGTCATAAGGTAATCTCTCATACTATTAAATTCATCCTCTTCACAATCTGTTCAAAGGATGAACAGAAGGCCATTGCAGCCTCAACACCTTCTATCCAGCAGAAGCAGATTACAAAAGGGAAATAAGATATTGCTTCTTCGCCTACGGTGGTGCCTACACAATGCCCTGTCAAGCCAAGATACAACATGTTGGTAGAACATATTCAACCTCACTAGCAATAGGTTAGTGACAACCTTCCACAAACCAAGCAACACAACTTCTCCAGTAAGGAAAGCAGCTCACCAAGATTTAGATTCATCAAATTATTTCCCCTCTTCCTCAGGAACTCAACGCAATGGAGACCATTTCTTCTTAAGGGCGGAGGACTGATCCAGGTGGAAATTGGTGGCCACCCACCTGTTCCAAATTCCACTTGGCTCATCTTGATAGTTTTCAGGTCAACATGTTTCTCTGTAATGGCGATATCTCTTTTTAATTGTGGGTTCTGCACTTCCGGGGCTGTCTTGAAGCCCTACACAACATCCGAGTGGATATTGGTGGCCGCCCACCTATTCCAATTAGCTTATTTTGGCATTTTTCATGTCAGTACATCTTTTTTTTACTTCCAGGACCATTTTGAGGCCCTAAACAATGTTTTTTGGGCTTGCCACAATCAAATTAATGATGAAGAAGTTTGAAGACAAAATGTGTAGTTCTCAAAAATACCTTTCCAATGGGCTATCATACACCTAAAATGGAGATTGTATGCAAAAGTTACGACCCTAGGAAGTTAATGTGCTTACTTACCCCAATGGGGCCCACATGACTTTTGGCGCTTCATCTCCTAGGGTTAGGTTTTTGGATGTCTAGGGTTTGGGCATTCATGTTTATTGAAAAAAGTCCTTTAGAGCCTCATTGTACTCTCCTGCCGGCGAATGAGCATAGCCGTCACATCTCTTCTCATAGATACGCTGCCACCATTCTAGAGAGTTCATTCACTTTGTATTTTTATAGTCTCTGTAAATTTTTTTCATTAATAGAAATTATGTGTTGTTGTATTTCTCTGTTTCTGGCAATATTTGTGTGTATTTCATTGTAAAATTTATGCTTTCATTTCGTTCCGAAAATAATCCGGATCACTCATCCACTGACATTTGATAATCAAGACCTTTCTTGGATGGACTTGGACCCACTTCCATAGCAATAGGATCTAAATGTTGGATGGGTACCTTCAAGGCCAAGGGAATCAAGAAAATATCCCATTTTAGAGTCTAGTTATGTTGCAAATGTAGATGATGAGAATCCAGATGATTGAAGATTCTTTCATATGAATAAATTGTAGAGTCTAGAGTCTAGCCTATAGTTATTAATTAGTACTGTTCTTTTTTTTGGAATCTAGAGGCCATTTAAAGCCTCTTTATTGATGTATTTTAGTTCATATATGGATTGCAATCGGTGTTATTTTAGTTATATGCACCCTTAATTTCTATAAACATAAGAAAATTTGCATATTTGTATATGAGGGTTTGGATCCACACACACACATATTCAAAAAATGTTGGTCGATTAATAGCGTGGTCTGGTTTTGTTTTTAGGTTTTGTCCAATTCCAGCTTCTGGGGTCGACTAGTTCGATGACTAGTCTAGTTCTGATAACATTGATGCGTATAGTGGAGCCTCCAAACATATGACGTCTAACAAGAGGTAACTCAAGAAACTTTAGGAGTGGGAGGAAATAATGCAAGTGGAACTTGGTGATGATTCCACATGTGTTATAGACCTAACCTCCCTAACCCCTCAAGTAGGTAGAATAATATATTTTCTATGTAATAAAGGATGACATTAGTTTATAAGGCTTATTGAATAATTTGAACAAGTCTAATGTAAGAAGACTTAATAGAAGCTTCTGATTCTAGAAATATCTTCCTCTAGAATGTTGTTTAGAATACAAAATTAGTATAAATAGGAGTAGAAGGAATGAGAAATGATTGTTTTGAGAATTATTGTAATAGAGCTATGTTATGCTGGAGGTTGGCCCCTGGAAGAGGAAAGTGAACATCACTTTCATTCAATAAAAGTATTATTGTTGGTATTTTTATTCTCATTATTTTGTTGTTCCATTGGTATTTGTTGCTATATTTATGTTCTCATTATAATATATCTGGTACCTTACAAGTGGTATCAGATCTCTTTCCTCTGTGAAAACTATGGGAATATTTTTCTAGGGTAGAGATGTGTACTATCTCCATATTTAAAGAAAAAAGATGTGTCATTCAATGGGTAAAATTGCGGTGGGGAAGACTAAATGTAGGAAATACAAACGGTTCCATGGGGTTAATTAGAAACAAATGTTTCACCTGGTTGGAAATATCTGTAACCCATGTTGGTACCCTTCAAGTAGTACTGCATCAGACAAAATATGTACACAGACATCACTCCCACGTACCATCATATATATCAGGAGTCCCCTAGATCTACTAAAATCAACACTAGATCAGTCGATCAACCACCTGATTTCTATAGTGAAACTGATAACAACACTCAGGAAGATACTCTCTAGTACATGGGTAATTGGGTAGTATGGATAAGGGTACGATTGATCCTCCTTAGATGGTTCCCTGAGATATCGGGTCGATTACTATTTTTCGACCCTACACATATATCAAAGAGATATAACATAGGGAAAACCTTACAACCCTCAACATAATTTGGTTGTGGAGAGGAAGAACATATTTATCACAAAAATAACCAAATCCATGATTCATGATCTAGATCTTCCCATGCATCTATGGGCATAAACATGTCTTACAACATTCCATATTCTCAACAGGTGTACTCATAGAGTTTTTGAGGAAAAAGACACCATAGGTGAAATTCATAGATGGGAAGCCTTAGGTATTACATCATGTTTTTAGGCATTGATATTCCCAATGAGAGAAGGACCAAGTTGGAACTTTGTAGTTTGAAGGGAGTCTTTGTAGGTTACACTGAGACACCCAAATATTAAAGAGTCTAAATTCCATCTTAATGGAATGTAGTTGTGATATGAGATCCCAATTTTGATGAGGATGCATGGTCCTCTAAGTCTTAGGAACATCCAACAATGACCATGGAGGTAGAAGAGCTTTCTATCCCAAAAATAGATCTACAAAAATCAAAAAAATTAAAAAACTAGATTCATATCAATAATATTTTCGAGTTATAGGGGTTTCCTATTTAACATCCAATTGAACAAGAAAGACTAAATGGATCACCCAGGTATTGCAAGAGGAAAAAGAGAAAAACATTTCTCCATCTTCTTCCTTTAGGGTAAAAATTCATCCTTAAAAATCCCCTTGTTATGTTGCATTGGTGTCTCCCATTATTGATACAAAACATTCCAATTATGAGCAAAAAACAAGAAAATAGGTATGGTATGATGCCATGATGGAGGAGTAAAAACACATAATGAAGAATGATGTGTGGGATATAGTTCTTAGATTAGAGGTGAATTCAATGATTGACTCTAGGTAGTTGTAAAATGCTAAGCATGTGATAGATGGAAACATAGAGAAAGAAAAATCTTGGTTTGCGGCTAAAAGGTTCTCCTAGAAAGAGGGAATTAATTATGAGGATATTTTTCTACCATTACTTGGTATACCTCTATTATATTTATTATGTCTTTAGCATCAATGTTTGATTGGAGTTTATATCAAATGGATGCAAAGACACCATTTCTTAATGGGTTGATTGAGGAGGTATACATAAACCAACCAAGGGGCTTCGAGGTGCATGGGAATGAGACCCATATTTGTAGGTTTGTTGGATAGTTGGTTTTCATTGATGTAAACCCTAGAAGAAGCCCCGAAGAAAGTTTGGAAGCATATAGAAGTGATGGGTTTATTTTAAGAAGTCTACAAAGTTGTCCCATTATGGCATAAATTTAAGCATGGCCTTCATGAGAAGATGCTTTGAAGAAGTCTACAAGAGTCCCAAAGATTTGGTCATGAAGCTTGAAGTTGTTTGAGGAAAAAGAGGATGATAGACTCTACTAATGCATTCAAAACTCTCATCGATGGATAGTCATCGTCACTCTATTTCAAATGGTAGGTGGTACACCATGTGGTTACTCACAGTTGAAGAGATATTCCATCTTGAAGATGGAAGCGTCGAGGTATGGTTGAGAGTCCCTAAACAATTGTAACATGAAGTGACAAGTCGGCCCCAAATTAATTAAAAGAATAAAAGTTGTTGCAAACAAGAAGTTACAACTCATCCCCATTACAATGAATATTAAAATAAATATTAAGGATATTGTTGGTGAAGTCATCCCCAATGGAATAATCATTAAAAATTAAATTGAATTTTATTTGGGTCAAGTTGACCCTGTTATCACCTATTTTGTTCTTTTAAGTCTCATCTCTCATCTCTTAGTTTCTACATTTCAAAATTTTTCTATAAGACATAAATCCTAACCATTAGTTTGATTAAGGGCTCAAAATACTATAAGGGGGAATTCAGTGCGAGGGACTGAGAGAGAGATACAAAGGGGTTGAAACCCTGTTTTTGGCTTGATATTACATATCTTAACACTGTTTTGATCTATCTTTCCTATGTAAAAACTTCAACTGCTAATGAAATTGATGGTTAGTATGTTATCTCTCTTTTTTTATTATCTTCATGTTTCCTCTTAACACTTTGCTAATGTTATAAAATCTTATGAAAAATGCTTTTTGTGCTGAGATAGTTGTTTTAAAGGGTTTTAGTAATATTTTCCACATTGGTGTTTTACTCAAATCATATTTAGAATGAATTCTACATAAAGGTTTATTCCTCTGCTGCATAAAGACATTAAATACAAGACTTGTTGTTGGTGAATTTATCAGTTTTTGTTTCTCCTCCCTTCTTTCAATCACATTACTTAAATCTTAAACCTCTTGCCCTCAGTTTTGTTTACCTGACTTGCTACACTTAGGCAAGTGATCATAATAGGTCAGATATTTTCCTTTTTTCAAATGAAACAAGGATTTATCCATCTTAAAACCCTTATTGAACATTTTGAAAGAAGGTGTGGTAGGCTTGACTCAATTGCAGTCTTTAGTCGACTTATAGAGCTAACATATTTTGGCGTTGTTGCTAGGGAACGAAAAGAACGAAGCAATCTTCCGTAGGAGAATGACATCGATCAGATTATCTTCTTGATGGTGAACAAGAAGTGAACATATATCAGACTGCATATCATTCACCCAGCGACTCCAAAATATAAGACACTACTGGAGGAAGAATACTATTGACAGAAAAATGAAAGCACAGAAGGGAAAAACCAGGTATCAGCTCATTGGCTTTCTCCATGAACTTTTGTTCTTCTTTATCAGCTCGTTCCTATCTTTCCCTTTGCATGTAAAGAGGATCATCCTATGCTTTGTTTATTCAGATGATTATAAGCCTACAAATGCATATTCTCCCCTGGGTAATGAATATTTCTCCTCTTCATGCACTATTGACCTTGATTTAATCCCATCATGTGAACCTATTGAAAAAACTGAGGTCTATGTTTTAATTTCTCCCGAAGTTGACTCATAATGTAAGGTATCTAGAGAGGTAGTTCGGGGGGGGCAGAGGGCCCATAGTGATAATAGTGAAGAATATTGTGATTGTACAAGCAAGGATTGCTTGAGGAGTTTTATATAAGGTATCTAGAGAGGTAGTGG